>MJUU01070205.1:76984-105758 GCA_002080025.1 Modiolus philippinarum
ACACAGGTTATTCCTTTTGTATGACATCTTTCTACCTTCCTTAGACATTGACCTGTCATAATTTTCCATACCTACAAAAAACAAAAACAAACTTGCTTCAATTTCTGTGGCATGTGAAAGTTTGAATTTTACTGAATATAATTAAAGGGGAGGTACCCTATACATTATCTACAGATTGTACAGTTTCATACATTTAAGGGGGTTCGCCACTCCATATGAAAATAAATAGGATTTCAAATGAATGTGATTTTTTGATAGAAAATCAAAAAAGAAATAACTTGGGTGAAAAAAATTGATAGGCTGATGATCTAGTTTTTGAGTTATAAGTGATTGAAATTTTGGGGGAAAACTGACTCCTCAGATTTTTTATAGGATTAACATTAGCAAGGTTTGACCACAAATGCATGTGACAGAATAAATAGAATTTAATGAAATTTTTTACAGAATGCTTGTAAATATGTTTAAAATGAAATTATGGGAAAAATTACAGGGGTCCATTGGCAAAAAAAATCATAATGCTTTTAAATGGATAAAACCAGAGAATTCCAGAAATCTGACAGAAATCCCTAAACATGAGGAGCGAACCTCCTTAATATTTGTTTACATTGCTTTGATCTTTACTTGTCATACAAGTTGATAATTTACATAAGATACACCAAGAATTGCTGTTTCAGGTACGTAGATAGACACTGTTTCCTGATGCAATTGGCCAAATCATATATCAAAATGGTGAGTCATCTTTGAGCAATCTTTGTAAAGGACCTTCCATACATCATTCCAATACAGTTCAGTTAAATTTGCTTCAATAGTTTCAGGGCAGATGACAAAAATCATTGTTTTCCAAAAGGGTACGATGCAAATCTATGTTCAGTGCTTGCAGCCACATTTTTTATAGGATCAAAACCTAATGACCTCCCATACATTATCCCTTTTAAGTTTGGTTGAATTTGCTTCACTGCTTCCAGAGGAGAATATGAAAATGTGATTTTTCCATAGGGTGTAATGTTACAATTATGTTCCATGTTGATGGCACTGTTTTTTTTTTATCAAACTGTAATGAAATAAACATTCTTTGTAAAGGACCTTCCATTTATGAATTCTGTAAAGTTTAACTGAATTTGCTTCAGTGGTTCCAGAGAAGAAGATAAGATGTCTTTTTCTGAAGGGTCCAATGTTAAACTATGTTCTGCACTGCTGAGCTCGTTTTTGATTAAATCTAAACCAAATGACCAATCTATGTAAAGGACTTCCCATACATCATTCCTGTAAAGTTTGGTTGAATTTGCTTCAGTATTTCCAGATGAGAAATTTCCGATATAGTCGAATATTAAAACTATGTTACATGCTTGCAGCCAGGTCTATTAATGGATCGGAAGAAAATGAGCAATCTTTGTAAGGGACCTCCCATACATTACTCCTGTAAAAGTTTAGTTACATTGTAGGTTAATTTGCTTCAATGGTTGTGATAGAAAATCCAGAAAAAATACATTGTAATAATCGATTATTGGAAATTATCGGACAGCTATAATTGATTAATAATCAATTATAATTGGATTTTCTTTCAAGCTGCATTTTCCAAACTATAATGAAATGTTCATTAAAATATTCTTAATTTTGTTTTACCTAGGTTAACAAATAGATCTGCAGTATTCTCAATATATGTTACAAGTGAGTTAAACGAAAATATATAACAAACATAATGACATAATTTGAAAATATGTTCAGACATGACAAAACCGACATCTTCACACTAGTCTTGGTTCTTTTGTAACATACCATGAAACACTTTATTCCTGACTGTCTAGTTATCCTTCTGACTCATTTATTTGATTAATATTTATTAATGATAATCTTTTTTTGTCAATTTACTCTGTCTTTTTACATTTGTATTTTACAATTCATTGGGTTGTTAAGGTCCAACATGGTTTTTGTACATAACAAGAACGAGGTCTTTAGACATATCCATCACCAGGAAGTTCATTTTCCCCCTTGAACACAATGAAGAAAAAAGAATTTTGCGTGTTTATTGCCATTTCTCTTGAATATTTTGAATATTAGCAGTTCTTGAAATCAACACATCAGAATATTTTTTCCGTGTTGTTATGATTTTTTTGGAATTGATTAGTAACATCTAAGTTAATTAAAACGACCGCTAATTGATTGTCAGCGATGATCGTCCCATCACTATTCAGTGGTTTCAGAGGAGAAGATGAAAATGTGATTTTCCCACAGGGTTCCAATGTTAAGAAGAATAGAATTCCTGGGTCCCCACCGCTCATGCAATATACTAGTATACTGTATATGAAATTGCAATATTTTCAAAGTCAAACATTCAGGGCAGTTCCAAAATTGAATACGTGGGGATACAAAAAGGATGACCACGACAGATGTTCAAACTTGACCAAGGTATTAGTGGTATTAACATTAGGAATAAATTTTATGATAATCTGTCAAAATTTGTTGCAATGAGAGCGCTTACAAGATCAATATTTGGATAAAACAGTGTTGTTATTTTGGTCAAAGTCCAATAACTCCGTCAAAAAGTATCAACCGAAACTGATCTTAAAACTCGACCAAGGTATTAGTAGTATAAACATTTGGTATAAATTTCATGAAAATCTGTTAAAATTTGTAGGCATGAGAGCGCTTACAAGGTAAATTTTTGGATAAAACAGAGTCATTATTTTTGACAAAGTCCCTTAACTCCTTCAAAAAGTATGGCCCTAGGCTGATTTTCAAACTTGACCAAGGTATTATTGGTATAAACATTTGATATAAATTTCAAGAGAATCCATAAAAATTTGTAGGCAGGAGAGCGCTTACAAGGTCAATTTTTGGCTAAAACGGTGTTGTTATTTTGGTCAAAGTCCAATAACTCCGTCAAAAAGTCTGGACCGAAACTGATCTTCAAACTCGACCAAGGTATTAGTGGTTTAAACATTTGGTATAAAGTTCATGAAAATCGGTTAAAATTTGTAGGCATGAGAGTGCTTACAAGGTCAATTTTTGGATAAAACAGAGTCATAATTTTTAGTCAAAGTCCCATAACTCTGTCAAAAAAGTATTGACTGAGAGTCTGAGACTGATTTCAAACTTGACCAAGGTTTTAGTAGTATAAACATTAAGTATAAATTTCATGAGAATCCATCAAAATTTGTAGCCATGAGAGCGCTTACAAGGTCAATTTCTGGCAAAAACAATGTCATTATTTTGGTCAAAGTCCCATAACTCCATCAAAAAGTATCGACCAAGGCTGATTATCCAACTTGACCAAGGTGTTAATGGTATAAACATTTGGTATAAATTTCATGCGAATCTGTCAAAATTTGTAGCCATTAGAGCGCTTACAAGGTCATTTTTTGGCTAAAACCAAGTCGTTATTTTGGTCAAAGTCCCATAACTCTGTCAAAAATTATTGACCAAGGCTGATTTTCGAACTTGACCAAAGTATTAGTAATATTAACATTTGGTATAAATTTCATGAAAATCTGTTTTAATTTGTAGGCATAAGAGCGCTTACAAGAAAGTGTGACGGACAGACGGATGCACAGACACATGGACGCATGGACGCCCGGCATTTCTATGTCCCCGCTCTGGGGACAAAAATATATTCAGCACTGGAGACAATGTTTTTCATCAAAACAAAATGGACAGACAACAGATGTCAAGTGAAAGCAATAGCTCATCCTGACCCTTTTGGTCAGGTGAGTAGAAAATTAACTGCTTAGTACATGTTCTCTTGGTCAAAGTCATGGCACCTAAAAATTATGCATTTTCAACCTTCTTTTATGACATTCTCGTAAGCTATAAGGGTACTGGCCTGCATCATGGCAACAAAAAAAGATTAAACATTGATAAATTCAACTACATATGGCATTATGCCTAAGATTTTCTACACACATCATTAGTTCATGAGAACTTTTTTACCTTTAGTTTACCATCTTGTGCTCCAGTAGCCAACATTTCTGCATCTCTACTGAAACACATACACAATACAGCATCATCCATCATCATAAAGTTGTCCTGTAAAGAATGCAAACAATATTAGTAAAGGTAAACAAAAACAGCTAAACCAACCAAAGAGTGCAAAATCAAAATACTTCCTATGGCATTAAAATCACATAGTTAATATATCAAAGATTATCTTTTTGTTGTTGATCAAAGTGCCTGAACACTTTACTAGAGTTACCTCCCATATCTTGCATCTGTTATCTACTTTATTATATTATACTGATTCTTCTGTGCCGGTAATACCACTGTACAACTGTGCAGCGTTGCATAGAGATATCATGTTTTGCAATGTTTTGTGACGTGTTCAAACTCTTTGACATCACCGTAATTTAAATATAAATTCTCGCATGACCGATGGACTGTTAATTTTGATTCATAAAGCCATGACTGTGACTACGATTGCTGGATATCACTCTAATAACATCGCTCAAAATGAAGTGATTAATTACAACCATAGCTGTCAAACCACGTGAATACCATATGATATATATAATCCCGTTTTTGATTTGCTATAACCATACCAAGAATGTAAACAAAACATTATTCCAGGTAGAATTTTTCGTTTTCCAGAAGTTTCATTTCACAGCCTTAAAATCAATTTAAAGCACACCTGATTTGTCAAAGTTGACAGGTAGATAAGCAATATATTGAATTGTTGTGATCAGTTAACATCAGGTATCTTTCTTTACTCGTAGTGATATTGGTTGATAAATTATAGAGTTTATTAGAGTGTACATTTTGTAGGTCCCAGAAGTCAAGGAGGTTGTCATGGAAACAAAACAATATGGCTTTAAACCAGCCAGAACTTACTGTTGAAAACAGTAAAAAAAATTGAAGTCAGCCCTGAAGTTTAACTTCTCCTGTTGGTATTGTAGACTGATGCAATCACAAATTTGTGGATAAATGAATAAAACAGTTTTCCTACATCTCTTTGAAGGCATGTCCAATACTGTAATTCTTAACTCTCTTGTACCTTATTTAAAAGTCATACCTGGGCCTGATAACGTAAATCTTTCCTTATTTTTCCCGTAGTAAAATTCCACACTTCTATAAAACCATCCACTGAGCCTGTGACAAGGAACTGTCCGTCAGGAGAGAATCTGGCACATTCTATATGTGCTTTCTGTCCAAACTACAAAAAAACAGAATTTTTACAGCTATTTAATATAGAACTACAATCAGTAACTAAAATTGGAATAAAATTACATACATGTATGTATATTTCTAAGAATATAATCCTTGCTATTAACTTCATTTCACACTCTATCAAAACAGGAACACTTGTGTCTACTCTGTATTGAAGAGGGATTGGCGATATAAAAATCATACATGTACCAGTATGTTGTGTTGTGACTTGAAAGGTCTGAAATGTTATTGGTGTTCTAATTCACAACAGACTTACAGGTAAAAACTTGATCTTTATTACCGTTTTTTGGTGTGTATTACACACACATATTTTCCCCCAGAAAGGTCCAAGCGAGAGGGGATGCATTTTATACATGCGAACTTCAAAAGACTATTTTTTTCTGACCACGACTAACTTCAGACCGGAAATGAGTATAAAATCCTTGAAGTGATCGAGATACGAACCTGTGTTTCTTACCAAATAGCATTTCCGGTTATTACGCTGGACAACTATTTCAGCAAAATAAGAACAAATTAAAGGGATTTTGCCAGATTTTTCTCAATAAATGTTATGAAATGATAACAAAATTTGCCAATGTTAACATGATTAGATGTGTATCGTTTTCTTTGTATACAACATGTATATTCAGAGATTTCCTGGTACCCAAAATTTCATCTCGATTATGTCTGCCATATTTGTTTTGATTAGATGAAGCTGGTTCTGGTTTTCAGGGGTACAAGATACTTGCAAGTGATAATGTAATTATAATTTATGAAAAGGGATAGTTTAAATGAAGTTAATTAATACATAAACCGACAGTATAAAGATTAATAAGGGAATATCACTTAAAAATTTACCAAGACAAACCGTAATATTTACGTATCTGTATTCGCCTTTGACTTTTAATTATGTTTGGAGATAAACTTCCTGTGTTTACCAAATCAACATTTTTCGTTTGCCAATTCCCAAAATGTTTGAATAAACCATAAAATAAAGACAGGTACAGTTATTCCTCGAAATATATGTGAATAAAGCATCATGTATTCCATTTAATTCAGTCCATAAGGTAACTCTCGACGTCTCCAGACATTTTTTGGACAGAACATGTTGTTAAAAATTTATGTGCGTTTTTTACACACCAACTAGATTTTTTCTGATTCTTTTCCTCTGAGAAAGGGGGTGCGTTTTATACACCAATGCGTTTAATACACACAAAAATTCGGTATATAATGTCGTAATGTTCCTCAAGTCTTAGAATTGGGGGGTATTTTTCAAATTCCATCCATTTTATCCCTTGAATATTGAAATAAATTACAAATACACCATCTGTTTAAACGGGTCATTACTATGCATGCTATTTTTCAATTCTTTCAACAGGTTGGACAGGGTTGAAAACCCATGCAATAATTTATGCTAATTGTAAGGTACATTGTATATATATACCAATCCCTCTTAATGGATTCTAGTGCTGCTAGTGAGAGGTTACTCCTTGAAACATGTGTCCAACATAACAAAATTTACTGTTTATTATGCAACTTGGGTACTTTTGCTTTTTGTCCATTCCAATGTCTCCTACAATTTTTGGAAATACAATGATTTTTTAGGGTAGTTAATATAAGGTGTCTAAAACTGAGCATCTTTCTAGCGCATCTAAGCCAAAATTTAATAACTCAATGAGAATGTTGTCTATATGATTTTGTATGTCTTTAATACAATAATGAATAAGTATCAAGTTTGTTCGAATAATTTCACAATTTGCCAAAATATCAAAAAAGTCTTATCAAAGGGGGATATTTTTACTGAAATACAATGCAATAGGTCAAATTTTCTAAGTTTGTTACATAAAATAAGGTGGTTAATCCCAATTCTTCTGGAATTTGTCAAAAGCAATTTGACAAAACACATTTATTATAAGTTTTTCTAAACAAAATTTTTTTTTTTATTTCGGGGTCCAAAATTACTTTAATTAAGTTACCTCCCCTTTCTTGCAAAACCTAACTAATTCTTCATGTTTCATGTAAAAAGACATGGATGTAGTGTTGCTCAGCAATTAGCAATGGATTCCACTCAAACCTGTGCTAGGGCCTTCTTGAACTTGCTATGAGGTGTGAGTAATGCTCATTGGTGGAGGCCTCAAGGTCACTTCAAGACGAAGAACAACAATTAAAGCATTGTTCCATTGCTTGGTTTTACCTTGCATTTGTAGAGATTTTGTCTCATTTGCATTTACTCCATATCCCTTCATTGTTAATTCATGGAATAACTTTTTCAAAGGTTCCGTGACATATCTTTTTTTATGTTTTAAAATTGAAGTTCTGTATCGTACCGATAAATATACAAAGTTTGGAAAAAATTGTATGTCTGCTTATATAAAAAATTCCCTTGAATTGTGGTATAGGGCTATTTCCCTTCTTATTCTATTGTAAATATAGTACGAAAACACCAAATTTGACCAATCTTTAGAACTACATGTACATGTATGTATCTTTTTTGACATATTCGTGACTCCCGAATATTTTTATAGCATATTGCTCAAAGTTCCATTGTACAAATTTCAAAAAAGTTCTTAGGTCAGGAACAATGACACCCCAACTATCTTTAAGCTAAATAATCAGGTTTCATATGTAGTGTTTCTTTCTGTCAATGTATATCTGTATTTCTATGTTCATATTCAGAGATAATCTTGAACATATAATGCAGCCAACATATTTAATCATTATTAGAGTACCTCCTCCATAAAAGCATTTTAGGAAAAGCCCTAACCTTATTTCAAATTGACAGATTTCACTGAGCAAATGAGATAATTGGTCATTTTTATTGACCTATAAAGTGAGGTATTTTTGCTAAATTATAAGGAGTATTTGACCTGAGCTGTGAGGGAATTTGTGAGATGTGTCAGGTTACAGATATTTAACCTTAACAATTCCCAACTGTATGGGGTATTTTTGTTGGATGTAAGGGATATTTATCCTTATAGTTTGCTGAATTGTGGGTATTTCTTTGAGGTTTGAATTTCAGTTTTGCAGTCGTGTGGTTTTTTTTTTCAGATGATTGCTGAATTGTTTGGCATGTTTGTGTTAGATGCAAGGGAGATCTGTTCCTTAAAGTTGCTGTGTTGTGTGTATTTTAAACTGTGTAGTTCTGCAGCTGTATAGGGTAATTTTTTTTAGGTGACTGCTGAACTGTTTGGAGTATTTGGGTTATATGCAAGGGATATAAGATCCTTATAGTTTTGCCAAGTTGTGGGTTTTTTGTGTGATGTAAGAGATTTTTTAACTTAACAATTTTGCTGAGCTGTATTAGTATTTTAGCAAGATATAAAGTATATCTCATTCCAACAGTTTTGCTGTGATGTATAGGAATTTTTGAGAGAAGTGAGCTGTGTTGGGTATTTTTGGTGACATGTAATGGGTATTTTACTTTTATAAATTTGCTGAGCTGACTTGGAATAGTTTTTTTTTTCTGAGCTGTGTTGGGTATTTTTGGGAGAGGTAATTGGTATTTTACCTTTAATAGTTTTTTCTGAGCTGTGTTGGGTATTTTTGGTGAGATAAAAGGGGTTCTTTCCCTTTATAGTTTTGCTGAGCTGTGTTGGGTATTTTAGTGAGTTATATGGGATATTTTACCGTCAATTTTTTTCTGAGCTGTGTTCGATATTTCTAGTGAGATGCAATGGGTATTTTACCTTTATAAAAAATGTAGTTTTGCTGAGCTGTGTGGGTATTTTGGCAAAATGTAATGGGTATTTTACCTTTATAGTTTTGCTGAGCAGTGTTGGGTATGTTGGCAAGATGTAATGGGTATTTTACCTTTATAGTTTTGCCGAGCTGTGTTGGGTATTTTGGCAAGATGTAATGGGTATTTTACCTTTATAGTTTTACTGAGCTGTGTAAGGTATTTTTGGTGAAATGTAAGGGGGTATTTTACCTTTGTAGTTTTGCTAAGCTGTGTAGGGTATTTTTGGCAAGATGTAATGGGTATTTTACCTTTACAGTTTTACTGAGCTGTGTAGGGTATTTTTGGCAAGATGTAATGGGTATTTTACCTTTATAGTTTTGCTGAGCTGTGTTGGGTATTTTTGGCAAGATGTAATGGGTATTTTACCTTTATAGTTTTGCTGAGCTGTATACGGTATTTTTTGCATGACGTAATAGGTATTTTACCTTTATAGTTATGCTGAGCTGTATAGGGTATTTGTGGCAAGATGTAATGGGTATTTTACCTTTATAGTTTTGCTGAGCTGTGTAGGGTATTTTTCTTCTTCTTGCTCTTTCACTGCAGCCTTTCCTCTGAACACATCAATTGTGGTTCCTGAAATCATCAACAAATTATTTTTATAAAAACTCTTCCAGTCTCTATGTTATATTTAACTGTAATCTAGGGCTATTTTTATTTTTAGGGTACACATTGTGTCTCATAGCTGTAGTCTTAATTCAGACGTGGGGTAATGGTAATGTGTAATTGTAATGCATTGTAATATTACATTTTTCTCATGTAATGCAAAGTAATTTGTAATGCACAATTTGTGCATTACAATTACATGTAATGTAATGATTACTTTTGTAAAAAAAATCAAGTAATGTGTCCATTACATTACATTACATAAATGTACATCCAATTAAAGAATATACAAAATAAAAAAATAAGTACTATAAAAACACAGAAGAAGCATTAAAGACTTTATAACAATATGATCATAAATTGTAGAGAGAGGTAGAGCAAATTTAAACATTTAAATGTGAAGTTTTTAAATTCTTAAATCTGAATTTTATGTTATTTCCTTTGTTTCTATGGTTTTTTTCTGCAGATTCATTAACAAAGATAATAAGATTAATAATAAAATAAAACATAGAAAGCAGCCACAGCCTGCTAAGCTCACCTCGTTGTGCAGCATTGTCACATGTTGCACATGTCAGTAACAGGAATGGACTATAATCATTCTTTATAACAGATTCAGTCATGCATAAAATGTAGGTCAGAGACAGCATCCGAAGCATGCATTGTTGTTGTCATCCCAAAATGCATCATACATACCAATATGGTAGATGTGGGCCATGTCAGTAAGCAGGAATAGACTTTAACCATTCTACCTAACCAAGTTGCTCATGTGTAAAACGTAGGTCAGAGACAGCATCCTAGGCAAGCATTGTTGTTGTCATCCAAAAATGCAACACACATACCAATATGGTTGATGTGGGCCATGTCAGTAAGCGGGAATGGACTTTAACTATTCTACCTAACCAAGTCTCTCATGCATAAAATGTAGGTCAGAGACAGCATCCGAAGCATGTATTGTTGTCATCCCAAAATGCATCACACATACCAACATGGTTGGTGTGGGGCGTGTCAGTAAGCAGGAATGGACCTTAACCATTCTTCCTAACAGGACGCGGATGTGTGTGGCCGCTGGGGGTATCACATAAGCCCCCCTCACTTCCTGAGGTGAGCTAAAAATAGTGAGCATTTTTAACACCAAATTTGTTTTGTTATTTCACCTAATTAACACCTTAATGTTTTTGCTGCAATCAAATTTATCCAATTATCAATTTATGTTTGGCCTTAGACCTCACACAGGATAATCATTTTGATGACATGTTGATCTTGATAAGTTGACAGTTAGAGACATACTTTTCAAAAAATGCTGGAAAGGTAAACAAACCAGATTTAGTTCTCTTGGAAGTTATATTTGAAACCAAAGAAGATCAAATCAGAGGAAATATAAACTACATGTAAATGTCCATGTACTGTAATTTTCCTACTGCATGATAGGCCCAGTCCAAAGGCAACATTTTCAAAATCTACTCAAAGAAATTCCCAATTGCAAGTCCAAAGGAAAATTTTACTAAAAATTTTCCAAAATTTTCTATTTTCAAAGGTTTTATCTTAATAGGGAACAATTTCTATTTTATTATTTTTTTTCTTGGTTACATCATCAAATATGTGACTAAGTACATACGTTGGAAAAGTTTTGTTTCAGTGAAAGGTTAAATATGCCGAAATTCTTTTTAACAATAAAATTGATGTACATGTATCTGCTAATTTTACCAATAACATGGAATACAGGCCCCTGTTGCAAATGAGTATGAAAATCACCGATGTAGTTTATGTACAATGCATCATATGCACCCAGTTTCTAACTTTCTATCAAACTGTTTGAAATGTTTTTATCTGTATTTGTAAATAAAAGTAATGTGTAATGTAATGCATTACATAGGCAAAGTAATGTAATGCATGACATGAGGAAAAAAATGTAATTGTACCTGTAATGGTAGATTCACAAAGTAATAGTAATGTATTACATTGCATTGTAATTGACCCCAGGCCTGAGTCTTATATTATTATTCAAATTTTATAGCTAATACATTTCAAGAACATCTTAGGACCTACTGCAAACAGTTCAGGTTATAGTGAATTACAATTTTCATGTATCAAAATTTATCAATACTAGAATAACTGTGAGCAAAGCTCACAAAAACATACCCCCCGCTTCCCCATTTGATTCCAGTTGTAAAAAAAAATCACAAAAAAAAAGATTCAAGTCAAATCAAATTTTTAAATAGCTGGTGCACAACCACAATATGTACTGAACATTTTGTGAAAGTTTCATTGAATTTTACCAAGTGGTCTAGGAGGAGTTGTCGCCACAAAGTATGTACCCCTATTCCAGTGAGTAACCCCTCCCCCCTAAAATCAAAATCAAATAAAAATTTTAAATAGCTGGTGCACAATTGCAATATCTACTGAACATATCTACTGAACATTCTGTGAAAGTTTCGTTGAATTTCAGTAAGTGGTCTAGGAGGAGTTGTTGCCACAAAGTGTGTACCCATATGTCAGAGAGTAAAAAAATCAACCAAAAAAAAAACCCCAAAAACAAGAAAAGAAAATCTAATCAAATTTTCAAATAGCAGGTGCACAATTGAGTTATGTACTGAACATTCTGTGAAAGTTTTATTGAATTTCATCAAGTGGTCTAGGAGGAGTTGTTGCCACAAAGTAGGTACCCTACGGCGGACCGACGAACGAACGGACGGACTGACCGACGAACGGACGGACAGACACCATGATCACTATATACCGCCCGCTAAAGCGGGGGGTATAAAAACTGATTTTCAAATATTAATTTTTAAATTTACAGTGCATTTCATATCTAAATGGCAGATGCCTCAAAAAATTCTCAAGAAATCTTTATGGTCCAACCTTCTGAAAGTTTTGATTGTTTTGATGTAAATCAGATGTAAAGTATTTTATTCATCATCTGGAAACAAAATTTATCTTAAATTTTCAATCTAATTTTTGTCAAAGTGACCTTCACTTTTGACTTTCTTTCTCTAAAATCAAATGAGGTCTCCCCCTTCAACGAGGAAGACAATTTCCCCTTGACAATAGCATCCTGATAATTACCACCTAGGGCAAATGCCCCTTGAAAATTGTCCTATACAACACTTCCCAATATCTAACAATATTTATCCGAAACAAGTATTAATTTTTTGGAGTTATCACCTGGAAAACAATTCTTGATGCCTGCTTAAATATCACTCAATAGATAGAAAAGTTGAAGTTTTTTGCAATTCAGCAAATCAAAGTATTTCTGACAAAATATTAAATTTCATAACTATGCAACAACAAAAAACTACAAAAGAATACAGTGAAATCGACTTTCTGCAAAATTTGTGTAAAAGTACAAGAAAGATATCATTTCTGATGTCATGAAACTGACCAATGAAAAATACTTTAACAAGTACTACAGAATTATAAAAGTATATGTTGTAAAGGCACCAGCCAATAAGAAATCTTGTTATATCTCAGATTATACTTGTTTTTGTTTACAATACCAGGAGGAAGTAATCCTTGATGCTGTTGCCATTTTAATGACTGTCCTAGTAAAGCCAGAAGACGTGATGGTGGGACGACATTAACCTCTCCCGCTAAAGCTTGTGCTATGGCCTGTCTTCTTCTTTCTTTTGTCTGTCCTTCAGGATATGCCTAAAATACAGAGTCATAACTCATTCCAATACTTTAATATATTTTCTTCAGAGCAAGGAAATTAAAGATGTTTAACATAACCTTCTATTTCTTGGTCTGATCACAACAACCAAGATTCTGTTTGGTGAAATGCAGGTATTTTGTACCAAGTTCAGAATCATAAATTATTAATTAGACAATAACAGCTGAATACTGGAGGAACAAATTTTATGTAGATTAAATAAATCAAAACCGACTGATATGGCAAAATGAGAAAAATTAAAATTCAGATGACTAATTACATGATGCAAAATATATAAACATCACAAAACTAAACTAGAATAACTGTGAAGCTAACAAAAACATACTAGGTCTAGGAGGAGTTATCACCAAAAAGTATGTACCCTATGGCGGACGAAACAATGGACGAACGCACTGTCACTATAATCACTATATACCACCCGCTAAAGCGGGGGGTGTAATATGACATCAGCATTTATATTTAAAATTAAAATTTATCCTATGTACTTTAAAGACTTTTTTATACTATAAAACAGTTACTGCATGAATTCTTTATTCTATTAAAGACAACATTCTTGAGATCATGAGATCATAACATATGTGTTATGATCTCATGTTCATTTACTCCATATCCTTTCGTAAAATATTTAATACAGGATTACTTTTATTGCAGTGTGGAGTTGGTAAAACAATTCCGTGTGGTAGAGATTTATGCTCTTTATTTTGCTTAGATATGGTGTACTTGTAATGAGATAATATCTCATGTGTACACTTTGTTCAATTTCTATTATCTAAATTTATGGATATTCTAAAACCNAAGGATTAACTCCCTCCATCGTAGTTTTGTCCTTAGCTATATTTGATATTACTGATTATTCGGATTTCGTTTAGTTTTATGCATTTTAAACATTTTTTGAAATTATGGATTTCCTCTAGTGCTGCTGATGAGGAATTAATTTCCGAAATGGCCATACAGCTCATTACAATTACTGCAGTTGGAGTTAACATATGTGTTATGATCTCATGTTCATTTACTCCATATCCTTTCATAAAATATTCTTCAATATTTGAAGAAAAAATATGATATTTGTTCTAAAAGATTATAAAAATCAAAAATTTAATCATGGTAATTGTCCAAAATTCAAGAAATTATCATCAAATGAACAAATTACACTCTGTGTGAGATTTTCAACTCTGTATATGCATTCTAATCAGTTGTACAGAATTTCAAAAAGATTCATGATACAAATATCTTACCTCACGGGGATCAAAATAAGATCTAGCTAACATATTTTCCAGATGTATATATCTGTCTGCCTGGTTGTGTTTCATCATAATCATTGGGTCTGTCTGACGTAATAATGTTTTAGCTGCTCCAAGTTCTCTTAACTCTACAAGCTCAAGTACAATCTATAAACAGAAAACATTTAAACTCAACAAACTCAAATGTAATCTTGAAAAGGAAAACATCTTGATTCTGCAAGTAAGAGAAAATTTCAAGGCAAAAAATAACCTAACTTCAACAGTGTATTTGACAAATAAAATCTACAAATAGCTCAAATACAATTGGAAATTAAACAGAAATGCTTTACACATGCTTACCTGTTCATATAAATCTATAAGTTTTTGGTCTGGTAGTTTCAATGTTTGTATAGCCTGCAGTACACTGTCCCAATGACCACTGTTGATATCAGAGACGAACCCATCTACAGAATCAACTGTGTTCAAGGATGTTCCACTCTCCTCTTGTAAAACTGCCAATGTCCTCAACAAATTGTTTTCTTTCAGATACTGCTCAATAAGACGTACCACACTGAAATATGAATAAAAAAACTTATAAAAGTGTACTTGTAAAATTACGACTATTTTTGCTTATTATTTGTGAGAAATAATATGAAGTCACAGATTAATATTTTACTCTACAGCACATGTGACATTCCTGAGACTGTTAATAATTACATACAGACATACACACATCCTTCATAGCGATCAGCTAACTTTAGATGTAATTCTCCATGTAAAACTGATCCTATTGTTAAGCCAATACACAATAAGCAGAATGATGTGGAGAAGTATACTGAACAGCAAGAAAAGTGTGTTTCTTTTACTGTTCAGTATACTTATCCGTGTCATTCTGATCATTATGTATTGTCATAAAAATAGCATCAGTTTTACATAGAGAATTACATCCCCGTTTAGCTGATCGCTATGAAGGGTGTGTGTATGGTGAATAAAAGGATATGGAGTAAATGTAAATATGTCTGTATATCATTATTAACAGTCTCAGGAATGTCACATGTGCTATAGAGTAAAAAATTCATCTGTGACTTCATATTATACAATGTTAAGATCCATGCTGGGGGATCGGTGTTGGGGGATCCACATGTTTTGGTAAATAAATTACTACTATATAATATATATACATATGTATATATATACAGTATGCATGCTTGATTCACAATATTAAAGCCAGACTTTCAGAAAATTTTATAATTTTACATACATGTATTATCAGAATGAATTGTAAACACCAAAGGATGTTCGTTAGCCCAACATACACTAGATTTTTATTTAGCCCAACATACACTAGATTTTTATTAAGCCCGACATACACTAGATTTTTATTTAGCCCAACATACACTAGATTTTTATTTAGCCCGACATACACTAGATTTTTATTTTATTTTATTTTTTTTTTTAGTTTTATAGTTTTAAACACATTTTGTCAAGTTTGTTTCTGTATATTTCAATACACAGTCAAGACCGGAACGTTTTTTAGACAGTATGAAGTGAAACAAGTGAAAACTGCATGTATTGCATGTTGGAAGAGACATTTAATTTTACGCAGCAATACAAATAGATTTTTTTAAAATATTTTGGCAACTTGATATCAAAATGTTACTCATTAAAATGTATTTCCAAGAAAATGATGTGTCATTCCCAGCAATGATGTTGAAATTACTACCATCGTAACAATTTTGACTCAGTGAATTTCGACAGGTAGACAGCTATTAACATGCAGAGGTTTTATTGCCCTCAACAGCAATAAAACTTGCAGAGTTGCAGTGTTGAGATTAGATTGGGAGTTATTTTGACACATATCTGAAATTAACCATGACAGTAGATGTCAAACTATATGAAAACATCAGTTTTGCAGACCTGTCAAGTCTCACGCTTTCGGCGTGAGAGTCACGCTTTCCAACACGAAATCACGCTATCGTGCTCACCCCTTTCAATGTCAGGCTTTTTAACTTTCCGCAAAAAAATATATTTCAAGTAGAAAACGACCTTTTCGTAATTCGAAAAGCCAGAAATAAAGGGATGTTCTGCACATTCTTTCATAATACTGGTTAATTTTCTACTAATGGCACAGAAGTAAAACATTTTTTCAATGGAAATCACAGATATGAAAGCTAATTTTATATTTTCCCCTTTTAATGAAAAATTTGGTTTCAAATTCCTTGCTATTACTATCTGAAATGGTCTCAGAATACACCAATTTGCATCTCTGAAAAAAATATTGTGGCTATTCCCCCATACGCGCTCCGTCTCACTCTTGGAACCCAAACCCCTTTGACAGCTCTGGTTTTGAGAAATTCAGGGAACTACTTATAAAGACTTTGGGTTCAAATTGTAGTGTATTTTTACTTAAATTTTTACTTATGTAAACATGAAGTGTCTAAAAAACCAATGAAAATGTTTTGATAGCAAACTTTTAATCGCCTGTATTAAAAGTACTTGCTATAATGAAACCAAATTTACTCCATCAACATGACCAATGTATAAATGGTTTGAACAGCTTTCAGCTATATGTTCAGAAAAGCCTAATTTTGTAAAAATCTATAAACACAGTTTTCAGTAGTTTACTCCACAGTGAATGCATATCAAAGGTTTAAAGTGCAACATGGATTATGTACTTAGTACGAGTTTCCAATCCTTCTCATTTTTCAATATACGTCCTTGTTAAAAGCCAATTAAACATGTTAAAATATCAGTCAGAGGAATCACAGAAACAAGTGACTATGTAATCACTTATATAAGTGATTTTAGAGTTTTTCTTATTTCAAGGCTTAACAACCATAAATCAGCAAACTGATAAAATGCCTAGCTCTGAAATCTCGTGCAAACTATTTCTTATTATAGTCAAGTACTTGCAAGCCATGAAATATGCGAAATTCAGAAGCCATCTGAAACAATATTGAGAAAAATTTAGATTTTTGGCAAAATTTGGCATTTTTAGGTCATTTGTGAAGTCAATTTTCCATGGGAAAATGAATTTTCCTGATGCCCACAGCCCCACAATAATTATTTTGGAGACTAGAAATAGAATGTTTTAGCTTCAAAATAAAAAAGTACTGTTCTCAGACAAAAAACAACTGTTCTTGGGGCTCAAAAACACCTGGTGTTCAGCTGTATAAGAAAAATTGATGAAATCACTTATAGAAGTGACACAATAAATTAGCCCCTGTAGTGATCCAGCCTATAATTATGGAAAACAAAATTTTCAAAGATACATCAAATCAATGCCAATCTTTTAAACATGAAAACTCTTTGTCAAGCTACAAGGAAATCCAAATCATCGCTGCTGGTGCTTACCCACACTGTGTAAATGCTGTACTTGATAAAATGTAATTTCGTGTTTCTTGTATTGGTGTACTCTGTGAAATGTTGTTTCGTGTTGCAGAAAAGTGAACAGAAATAACATTTCATAGAGTACACCAAGAACAGGAAACAACATTTTACAGAGTACACCATTACAAGAAACACGAAATAACTTTTTATCAAGTACAGCGTTTACACAGTGTGTTACCTTATCACTTGTATAGGTGATTAAGAGAGAAAATCAAGAGAGATAACTCTTACTTCCTATTATTTATTTAGATTTAGTCACTTCTAAAGGTGACTTAATTATCACTGTTTTAGTGCTTCCCCTGACTGAATATTAAGGCTGTAATGATACAATTTTTTGGAAAAGGATATTGCAATATCGAGCATCCTCAATATACACTAGGAGCGCTAATGTCCAGATGTGTCAAAGTGTGTAATATTGTAAATTATAGAAATCTGGTTACCTTACTATAGGACACAGGTAAGTTAAAAATGTTCAACCGGTCGCACAAAAAGCTGTCCCCAAAAGAGCACTATCTAGTGTTTATTGAAGATAATAATAATAATATTCTTTATTTCAAGAGGGTTACACAGTTAGCAATACAACTAATCTTCCCTGAGGCCCTCATAAGTTAAAAATAATAACAAATAAACAATAATATACATTTAACAATACAATGTCTAGTATACAATATAGAAACTGTAATTTTTCAGACTCAGAACTCAACAAGTAGTCTTTAATTTTGCACTTAAAGGAATGAATATTAGGTGCATCACGAATAGATTTTGGCAGATCATTCCACAAGGATGGTCCTGAAAACATGAAGGATTTTTAAACAATTCTAATTTTGGTTTTGGAATAGAAAGATTGCCTTGCATAACATTTCGAAGAGAATAAGGATTATTTTCTGAGATATAATTGAATTTTTCAACAAGATAGGTTGGTGCATCATTTTTTATACATTTGTATGCAAGTATGTATTTGTGATACTTGATTCTTTGGTCAACAGTCAGCCACTCAAGCTGACTGAATAGAGGCTTTGAAGGCGCAAATGGGTCTGTGTCCAGTATTACTCTAGCTGTCCTTTTCTGTAGTTTCAAAACTCTATTTAATTCTTCATTATTACAACCACTCCAAGTTATGCAGCAGGAATCTATTAAAGGAAGTATATACCCATTGTAGAACATTTTTCTTGCATCTAGATTTAAAAATTTCTTTATTTTTAAAAGAAGATAAAGTCGGGATGAGATTTTAGCACATAACGTGTCAATTTGATGGGACCATGTTAAAGAAGGGTCAATTTTGATTCCCAAAATTTTTTCACAAGTAGAAATCTGTATTGTTTCATTATCAATAGTTAAAACACTTTCATTATAATATGGCATAACTTTTTGACTGGTTCCTATGATCATGTATTTAGTTTTACTTGTGTTAATAAACATATTATTGTCACTACACCATTCTTCAACACAGAGCAGATCCTCTTGAAAGCATTTTCCAGATAGATGCAATGTTGAGTCATCAGCATACAAATCAAGATTGCAATTTTTTGTATACAAAGGAAGGTCATTAATATATAAAATAAACAATAGAGGGCCTAGTACGGAGCCTTGAGGAACACCATATTTTACAGGCATTTTGTTTGAACAAGTATTACCTATTTGTACTTGTTGAGTTCTGTCCTTGAGATAAGATGTGAAAAATAAAGCAGTTACATCACTGAAACCATATATAATCATTTTTTTACATAATATATCATGATCAACTGTATCAAAAGCCTTTTTAAAATCAATTAGTACAGACAAATTGATATTACCATTATTCATTTCATGTAGCCATTTGTCTACAATGTTAATTAGTGCAGTTTGACAAGAATGATTTGGTCTAAAACCAGATTGTGACTGATGCAAACTATCAAATTTGGCTAAGTAATTATATAGGTGTTTAGAAACATGTTTTCTAAAAGCTTTGCCAAAACTGGAATAACTGAAATAGGTCTGTAATTTGTAGCCATGTGTTTCTCACCAGATTTAAATATTGGGGTTACTTTAGCATTTTTCAAGACAGTTGGGAATATACCAGTGTCAATTGATCTATTGAAAATATATGTTAGAGATGCTACAATGTACGGTGCACTCAATTCTAAAATTTTTGGTCCAATATTATCAGGGCCAGTTGACTTATTTACATTAAGCTTCATTAATTCAACAAAAAGTTCATTAATTGTGACAGGAGGTATTGAAAACTTTGATTTGTCCTTGTCAAAGAATTTTTGTTCAATAAAATGTTTAAGTTTAAAATGTTCATTATTTATGGTAGAATTTTTTTGCTCTAAGATTTTCAACCACTGATGTAAAAAAATTATTAAAAGTGTCACAAACCTCTTGCATATTGGTGGATTTATTCCCATTTTTTGTCAACAGTTCATATGGGTTTTCTTGACAAGATGGATTCAGACTGTGAATATATTTCCACAAATCTTTAGATGCTTTTGAATTTTTGACCATGTCTGAATAATAATTCTTCTTGGATTTATTAATGATTTGTTGTGTTCTATTACGCCAATATTTATATTCAGGCCACATGCCTAGTTTATGAAATCTCTCCCTCATATTCCTTGAATGTTTAATTTCATCATTATACCATTCAGGTTGTATATCCCTTTTTACTCTTTTAGAAACCATTGGTGCATGTTTATTTAGTATTTTATTGAAAATATCATACCACTTTTGGATACATGTATTTGGGTCATCTTCAAATTCAATTTCATGAAATGGGGCATTTGCTAAGTCTGACAGAAAATCATCTTCACAAAATTTCTTAAAATTTCTATAAGATATAGTGCTGTGAGTAGATTTTTTATTTGGTATTTTTTCATTTCTTGTTACACAGACAGGAAAATGGTCACTGATTGAGTATTTCGAAACATGAGACTCAAGAATTAAATCAGGATTTGTCACGTAAATGTGGTCAATTAAGGTACTTGAATTGGATGTTACTCTAGTGGGTTCTTTGATCAGCTGATGAAGATTATATATCTGTAGTAGACTTTTCCATTTTAAAGGTATTTTACCAGGCACTGATAAGTCTATATTAAAATCACCTACTATTGTAACATCTGGGTTGTAATTAATAGCCTGTGATATTTGTTTTTCAAAGTTATCAATCCAGCTGCTTAAGGAACTTGGTGGTCTGTAAGCCAAACAAAGTAGCCAAGGTTTTTTAAAGTTAGGTTTGATTCCTAACCACATGGTTTCAAATTTAATTGTCTCAAATTCATGCTTCCTTTCAAAGTGCAATTTGTCAGAAATATATACAGCTAAACCACCACCTCCGCTTAAAACTCTTTCTTTTCTTACTAAAACATAGCTATTAATTCTCACTAAATTATTAGGGGTGTTTACTTCAAAAAATGTTTCACAACAACAAAGAATATCTGGGGCTTTATCAGGATTTAGTAGATTAGTTCTGATTTCATCTAGTTTATGTTCCAGGGATGGCTCTGGCTTCTGAATATCTGTCGCCAGAAAAATCGCCAACTTGTATTTTTTGTCGCCAATTACAAAAATTTGTCGCCAATTAGGAAGCATCCAATTGGTTTTCTAGGTTGGACGATAGACTGTTGTGTTCTTTCTTCCACACTAAATGAATACTAAAAGTAGTTCTATTTTGTATTGTTTTGTTTTGATGGCACAAATTCTTTTATCATTTACATGCTTTGCTGTTTCAGTTCGAATCGTATGCTTAACATTCCTTGTTTTCTGCCTTTTGCGGGTACTGTTTTCAAACATTTCAGTTATGTCCTTCAAAGTCGTTAATGTTTCATCTGCAGACAGATGTTTTTATTTCCCTCACAATGAGGAATTTTTTTAAATCTTTTTTTTTTCTTCATCTTTTACAATGCTTTGTTGATTTGATTTGTGCTACTCATTACTGTCTTCCACAACAAGTGTATCTTCCACTGCCATGTCATTATGGACTTATCTTTGAATTCTAAGACACTGGTGTCTCCCCTATTGAGGGAGAAAGGGTTATATTGTAATAAGATTCATACTGCTTGTCAAGTTTCAAATAAATAGTTTATCTTTCAATAGGTCAATAAAAGTATTAATCAAAAATTGAATTTGCAATTATTTGAATAAAGTTTGTTAAACTTCAATATTATCCCTTAAAATTAGTTCAATTTTTTATTTTATAAGACTTGATAAACAATTTTTAGTAAAAAGTAACACTCAAAGCCTCTTTAATTTCGTTTTCACAACATAGAAAAGGGGAAGTAACTCAACTTCATAATTGCATAATCTAATCCGTTTGTTTTCGTGAACATTTATGGAAATAAGAAGTGATATTAAACAAAACAAAAAAGAAAAGTATAAAATTTTAGTGTATAATAATACTTTTTCAATTCCTTTGATTGGGCTTGTATCTGTCACAAGTCATTTTGGCACGTGCTCAGGTAAATAAACAGGTAATGCAATCAACAGATGACCGGAAACAATCAATGGACTACAATATTGTTGCCAGAGGCTATAAATTGACATTTACTACCTATGATTATTTTAACAACAAAAATCATGAAAGGTTTCAACTAAGAAGGGTAAAAATTGGATAATACCGGCAAGTTGATCTGAAAAACGTTGTCGCCAAAAAAATCGCCAGGAACGATTTTTTGTCGCCAGAATGAAAATAAAATCGCAAATTGCGACATTGGCGAAGCCCAGCGCGAACCCTGTGTTCAAGTCTGTTAACATTGTGTGAACATATTTTTATGCCTTTCATTGAAGAGAAACCATATACATCATTGTGATCAATATCTTGTCCCAAATTAATTCCTTCAACATTACAGTGCATTAAAACATATAAGCAGGATGCAATTAATACAGTAAATACAAGTACACAATATAGTCTGTTATCAACAGTAAAATTGGCCTCAGGGACACTACATAAAGAACAGCATGCAGAGTTGACAGTAACATCAGAGATTATCAGATTAGCATTATTTACACTTAAATTATCATCAGTATGTTGTATACATAAATTATTACTGTTAGCCAAAGCAGCAGGACAGTCCTGTTTGTTTTCTGTTTTTGAAATAAGCTTCTTGTTAGAATTAGCTTGTCCAGATTGAAAATCAGGATTATTAATTAGACTGATACTATCACTTTTTATGTCATGATAATTAGAAACATCTTCAAAACAATATGGGGTTGAATTAGAAATACATTTTTGGATATTGCTGTCATTTGAAGGAAAGCATGTACATGATAAACAATTGCAATCTTGGCAAAGATCATTCAAAATATCATATTTAGATTTTGTTTCTATCATAGATACATTTTCGGCAACCTGTTCCTTGCCTTTTTCCTAGTAATAATTACATTTTTTTAATTTATGCCCATAAAGATGCTACCAAAATGTAAATATCACAAGCCCTCATAATTTGTAACACCGAATGATCTGTATAGCTGTATATGTACTGGAAAGTGCCTCACTACTGGGTACAAATCTTCCAGGAAATGAGGGTGCCCTGATGGTGACTAGTCATGCGGAGCAGCAGTTACCAAAACACTTTTAAAGTCCAGAACACTTTTAGAATTTACACAGCTTTCAGGCAACGAATTTCAATCCTTTATAGTTTTTGGTATAAATGAATTTTTGAACATATCTGTTTGACAAGTCACAAGTTTCAAAGATTAAGAATTTGTTTTACACTGAATACAAGTGTTATAACTCAAATCTTGGGTATCAGTGGGTAGCGCCACCTGGTCAGTTAGGATCTTATAAAGAGACACAAGACATGGTTCTCTTCTACGGTCTGCTAACAGTTTCCAGCCAGGACTATTCATCATGTCTGTGACACTACTTTTATGACTATAATCATTTTTGACAAATCTGAAAGCATGACGCTGAACACTTTCTAGTTGGTTTAGGTGCTTTAGAAAATATGCAGTGTTTTCCATTCGCCATTTAAGCTGGCTTTGCCGACCAGGTTTTTTTGCAGGCCGACCACCTTTGCCTTCGTCAAGGTGGTCCATAAAAACAGATATTTTTCATTTCCGCACCGTCTTAGTTCCATCGTTAGTATTCCAATCAGCTGACTTGCGAGTTGTTTTCATTATACAAAATGGCAGATCGGAACAAAAAGAAACAGAATCGATGTTTTCTTTCATACAGAACGGAAAGGAAAGCTACCGGATGAAATTATTCAAAGCAAAGAGATCCAACCTATGAAGAAATCATCAAAATGGGGACTGCCATACAATCTGAATATGGCACGAGGAACGATCAAAACTGTGAGTACGAAACCAACAGGATGACAAAAACGACCGATTTCAAATAGATTATGCTAACAAACGAATCACATTTTATTTCCATATGACTAAAATACGAAAAAAGGGTCATGGACAGAAAGCAAAAGTTTGCCATACTCATTAAAAAGTAAAAACCTCAAAATAAACATGAATGAATTTAAAACTTTGCTGTCAAATCTGAATAACAACAAAACGAAAATTTATTACTTTTATTTTATTTACATATGTTTCAAGTAAAAATAAATCAAAGTTTTTTATACACATTAACAAAATACAGCACGAGAATACTGCAAATCTACAAAGCTGGCTATCACAGCCGGCTATCATAGCCAGCTACCTTCAATTTCAAAACGGCCACCTTTCGTTTGGCAAAAAAGGAAAACACTGATATGGATCCCAAACGGTGCATGAGTAGTCCAATATGAAACGAACTAATGAAATATATCTAAGCAGTCTCTTTAAAGGAGATGTTACTATGCTTAAGGTTTCTTTGTACAAAGCCGAGAATACTATTAGCTCGATTACAAATTTTAGATATATGTGTGGTCCACTTAAGGTCTTCACTAATTATAACACAAAGATAAGGGTTTTCTTTAACTTGTTCTAGTGTATGATCGCTCAAAGTGTATCTATAGATAGATGGAAACTTTTTCCGATGAATAGACATTATGTAACATTTGAAAGCGTTGAACTTCATCCCCCACATTTAAGCCCAATTTTGAAGTGAAAATAAGTCTTGCTGTAATTTTAAATGATCATCCAAACAATTTATGCTTTTATATAATAAACAATGGTCAGCAAATAAACGGACTTGGGATTTAACATTATTCGGAGGGTCATTTATATGACATAAAAAAAGAAGCCGTCCTAAAATGGTACCTTGAAGGACACCAGAGTCAATTGAACAAGGATTTGACGTTTTTCCATCAATAACAACGCGCTGATGGCGGTTCGAAGGAAGTTTTTAATCCAAAGATTTACATTTCCACTTATTCCGTAGTCTGAAAGTTTGTGAAGCAGTTTACGATGAGGCACTGTATCGAACGCCTTACTGAAGTCCAGCATTACTAAATCGATTTGTTCTTTATTATCATAAGATTTCATTATATCATGAATTGTGTTAATTAATCGAGTCTCACACAAATTAAATGACCACTGCGAAAGCCATGTTGTAAGTAGGTAAGGATCTTGTGTTTCTCTAGATGAATGAGAATACTTTTACAAATTATATGTTTGAGTGTCTTACAACATACACTAGTTCATGAAACCAGCCTGTAGTTGCTCGGAAGGTGTTTATTCCCTTTCTTAAATATCAGTGAAATATTGGCATTTTGCCAATCACTCGGAAGTTCGCCAGTGTTTATACTTTGTTGAAATATTGATGTAATTGATGGTGCTAGTTCTTCTGCACAAGATTTAAGAATCATAAATAATTTATTAGGTATTTCATCAGGCCCGCTTGCCTTTTTGACATTTGAATTAGATAAAAGTTTATAAACGCCATCTACCGTTATCTGTAGATCTTGCGTAGTAGGGTAGCTCGGCCCCGAAATAACTGGTAATTCAGCATTAGGATTCTCTGCTGTAAACACCGATTTAA
Source organism: Modiolus philippinarum (assembly GCA_002080025.1). Lineage (NCBI taxonomy): Eukaryota > Metazoa > Mollusca > Bivalvia > Mytilida > Modiolidae > Modiolus > Modiolus philippinarum. The sequence continues at coordinate 102,628 of MJUU01070205.1, forward strand.
ACTGTGCATTTAGTAATTCTGCCTTAGTACTAAACTCCATTACTTTTAATGGCTGCAACACCGATACTGTCATTACATTTAACCTTTAAATCATCAAAATAGCCCAATTTTGGTGCATACAATGAATCGTTTCAGCCTTAAAAAATATGCATCATAACAATAAAACTTCAAATATAAAAACTAAGGATGGATGGCAGCTCAGGGATGTACTTTCCCCTACCAGCCTACTACTACATTTTTACTTTGTAGAGCCACTTCATTGTTTTGGGAGAAGAATTGTATACGACGTGTAAAAATGCTCGGGGTCCATTGGCTATTTTCTTATATTATTGTTTAACGCCTGAATGCAACCTGCATGGCCAAAATCAATACTTAAACGGCTCATGAATAAATAAACTAGAATTCTTACTCTCTTTGCTCAATTTCGACCGCCATGATGATTTAGATCAGTGTTAGTAAAGCGCTCTTCAGGTTTTTCTTTGATTCAAACGTTCATCTGATTTAATTATTACACTGATCATGTGATACAAACATTGTTCAAAATGGTAGACATGAATGTAAAGCCAGGAGAAAAGTTATTTCAAGAATAATTTTGAATTTGTCGTTCAAGTTCATTGAAACATCTCTCCTTCAACCATCATATCAAAGCAGAACACACCAAACATTTCAATCCATTAGGCATGAGTAGTCGTGTTTCTTCATGAAATACAATGTCTGTGAAAAGACTTACATTAGCATATCAGGTATTTATAGGGTCACATACTTCATTTTCACATTAAGAATACTAACACATCCTGACTAAAAGATTATAGAATTGTTCAGAAACATGATATGATGATATAGGTAAACTTATGAAAGGTGTCTAAAGGAAATTGTTTGGGATAGGCAGATGCTGCACGTCCACGCCACACGGATGTGTAGCCCGCAGGCTACACATCCATGTGGCGTGAATGTCCACTTCATTATATTGGCACTTTACAAAGATAGTTGCTTCCAGAAAATAAAGGGAATAAGATTCCTTCTCAGCCACTGTCCAATTTACAATAATTTACTTGAGAAGAGGATAAATGAGCATGGTGATAGAGATTATTATTCTATATAATCAAGTGTATAGATTTTTAAAAAAAGGAAATATCTTGCATTTGGCCTTTGTCTTAGTGAGTTCGACAAAAAGCATTTTCCAACTGTAGATGGACACATGTTTTCATCTTCATTTTGTGTGTATGTCCTGGTTCATGCTAAAACATCTACAATTGTGACATCTTTTTCTTTTCAAACTATTTTACAAATTGCCATAAGATACTTAGATAAATTAATTAAATGAATTAAATAGAAATTAATTAAATGTCATTAAAATATTTCATATCATCAACTTGACTATCATCCCGTATGATTCACAACAAATATGGTACGGCCACATCAGAACTTCTTAAACTACTTTTAATTTAGTAGACATATTTCAGTGTTTTCCCTAGCCCATTTTTGCATAGCGGTACCGCGATCCATTGAGTTCTAGCCGCTATGTATTACACATCCCCGCCATGCATGCCGCCACGTGCTAAAAGTTTGTTGTTGTAATCTATAAATAGATTTCAGATAAAGTGGTATCATTATCACAGCATGGTGTTTCCTGTGAATGTTTAATTGCTGCTGTTAATGATTTACACCTGATTAGTATATGTGTTAAACCACGTGTGAAAAACAGCATGAGTCAACAATGCAGCAGGGTCAAAATTTAGATCTATCTAATCATGGTTCATCCCGGGGGTTCATCAATCATGTCATTGCAGTATTTATTTGTCTTAGAATTAACGTGTCTCATAAATCTTCTTTTGTTTTTGCTATGTTTTAAACGTTTAACAGGCTTCCTGGTTGGCATTTTAATTAGACGTCTAAATATAGATCATTACAAATGAGGCACACTTGAGGGAAAAATTTCAACACAATTTGTCAAAAATTAATAACTCCTTTTAAAATATGTGATAGTTATTAAAATATTATAGCTAAGGTTTATTGAATGAAGAACTGATATGAAGATCTCCACAAATCGATGAAAAGTCCCAATTTATTAAAACTGTGTCAAAAATTTATAAAACGCCATGCACGTGACAACATGTTGTTTAACTTGAGAGGCTGTATGAACTAATTGACCTGGTCAATCAGACCTTATCTGTATGCTTATTTAAAATGAAATGCCTTTGAAATGAGTGATTAGCATGTCTACACAGGTATTTACTTCCCAATTTTTGTGAATATTTTTATGAATGTACAGTTGATTTTTACAAAACATGTCTGGTTGCCTCCCCCTTATTTTTCATGTTTGCTATTTTTATTTTTTTTTATCAATACTGTGATATGAAAATAATCCTCAGAAATTACTTTTTACATAAAATATTATAATCAAAATAAAAAAAACAAAAACAAAAATGTTTTGACCTTATTTGCTTTTAGTTTTACAAAATATTGTTCTACTTACAAACCATATTGACTGCATTACATCATATTATATAATTAAAAGTAGAGTAAAGTTTTTGACTTTACTTGTGACTTGTAAAGAAAGCTACATAACCCAAATACCTGGAACTTATGAAATGCATGCTGTTTGTTCCTTCATAATACATTTTGTACTTGTGCCTAACAGACTTAATGTTCCAGATGGAATAAATATTATGCCAATGTTTATAATATTTGTTCCAAAGGAACTTTTGAAATGAGGAACAAATATACGTTGACAACTGTCTATGATGAGGCAGTCAAAAACAGTATTTCTGTTGAAAAACTGATTTTATCATGGTGACGACGCGAAACAAGGTGAAGGTCTTACGCATACCCTTGCGACGCGGCACGTTGTAATCATGAATCCCACACCCACCATCCATTAAAAAAAATTCTGGGGAAAACACTGTATTTCTAAACCAAAAAGTTATATTGTTTTCCTTAATTATTTTATAGTGGTGTCTCTAAAATTTGAATTAGAAATATTGATTAATAAAAAAGATATTGGCAAATAAAGCAGAGACTTATGTGGAAATCTGACGACGAAGATTATGATTAACATCTTTAACTTCTCTTTATAATGAAACTGGCAAAAATTAACAGAAAGAAGAGAAATACATCGTATAACCTACTTT
>MJUU01070206.1:25243-51717 GCA_002080025.1 Modiolus philippinarum
TGAGTAGTATCATAAAACACGTCGCCTAAGTCTTGGACAAAATCAATAACTTAAAAAGGCACAGGAAAAATTTCAGCAAGAGTTACCTCCCTTTGATGAACACGGACGTGAAAGAAGACCCTTAGCAACCAACAAGGTGCTTAACAACCATATGAATTGTCGCGATGAACGCAGACGTGATAGAAACACCCACAAAAAACGCGGGAAATCCCAAGAGTTATGTCCCTTTGATGAACGCGGACGCGACAGAAGACACCCACAGAAATACAATGACAACGACAACTTACGGAAACATCCGAACGACCACGCCCGAGTCGTTCTGACTAGTGAAAATACCCGACTTCCGGTTAACATATGGGCTACGCCCACTTCCGGTTGCGCATGTACACTGTTGTAAGGTCATACAATACCCCTGCGGGGTCACGTGTTGTTCCAACACATAATTTCTCTATCAACATGGCTACTTACAGTAGATACACACTAACTTCCGGTTTACATATGGGGCTACGCCCACTTCCGGTCGCGCATGCGTTATGTAATTAAGTTATTTAACACCCCTGCGGGGCCTTGCCCTCTTCAAACACGTCATTTCCGGTCAATAGGCCCGACTAGGGCCTCAAATAGGCCTACTTCCGGTTGCGCATGCGCAATCTCGACACTTCGTGTTCCGGTCACGTGACTTCCGATTCCGGTCACGTGACTTCCGTCACGTCATTTCCGGTCTACGTCACTTCCGGTGATCCACCACGATCCACCACGTCAAATGAAAATTTGTTCGTCCCTATATACTACTTATATTTATCACTGGTGGATGATATGCTGCCATTTAATTTGATATACTCTTGCATGTGTTTGAAATATTGTATAATCACTTTTACTTGTTACAACAAAAGTGACTTTCACAAAGCTTCTTCTGTGGGAAACATTTTTCTGCCACAAAAAACAAGATTTGGTAAGAGCCTTTTTTGGCCCACTAATTTCCTTATTTTGGAAAATTTGTCAAAACTTTATTGTCAGATCGTTATAATATAGTACAGTGGTTGCCTTTAATAGATTCATGTTCATTTTTCAAAAAATTCTGGCGGGATCCTGGAAATAATGCCGAAAACTAGTAAAAAAAGGCAAAATGATCAAAATTGTGGAATGTTTGTCATTTTGTCTTGGTTTTTTATTTGAGACGGAAGTTGCCAACAACGTGTACACTCAAAATATTTATATATAAGTTATTTACCATTTTGCACAATCTATATAAAGCTTGTTAGTGTACACATTGTTGGCCAATGTTAAATATGGCTTATTTAACCAAATCTGTTGAATTGATTCCCAAAAACCAACTGAATTGAGAAAAGTGGACATTATAGAGTTGAAAACCACCACAGATCTTTCTTTAGCTTTTCTTCAATTATGGAGTGAAAATGTGGGTTTACCAAACCTACTTCTTTATTAAATGATCAGAAATGGCTCCTCATTTCCGTAATTAGCATATACGAATATACTGATAGTGCAGTTTGACAATAAGTAGATATGTTTGAAAAAAAAATGTTATTTTCTTGCATGTTGGCTGTAATACTTGTGTTTATGTGTATTAAAGTATGAAAACGTTCTGATATTTGTTTTATTTACTTCTTTATTTAAAAAAGCAAATATAAGAGAAAAAAACCTACAATCGCCGGAAATCACAATTTTATCCCATAACCCACAAGGGAATCGCACAAGAATAAGTAACAAAAAGGAAAAAAGCGAACGTAAAAAACGATAAAATCTCTGGATAGGCGACCTTGGTACGGGTATTAGCAAAAGCTAGCGGTACCTATAAACCGGTATATTGGTACCCAGACCTCTTTTTCTCTTTTCCATTTTTATCTATGGATGATCACTATAAAAAAAACTTGACTGTAAAGTTATCCTATTTTGCTGAAGTGCGAAAGTATATCGGCAAAACATTAACTCAAAGTACATGCAATCTCCGTATAAACTTAAACGTCTAGCAAATGTCAATGGTCAGATCTATGTTCATCGAGAGCAATTTTGGTTCGAACAAAATAATTGTCGCCGTCGGCATAACTTTACACACAAACAGCTGTATACAGTTTCGTTTTGGTAGGTAAAGCCACAAAACTATACTGCACCAGACAAACGCCACCAAACGAATTTACTCTCTCTGGATATGACATGTGCTCGAAAATACTACGGCTTCATTCCGTGTATGGCACTCAATGGATGTCCTTAGTACTGGAATTGGCTTCCTATTTCGATATTTTTGGAACGAGCACTTCTTATTTTGACTATTTTTTGGGATTATGGCTTTCCATATTATTTGAATTTAATGCTACTAATGAGAGGTTACTCCTTCAAACACGTGTACAGAATAACGAAGTTTACTGTTTATTGTGCAATTTCGGTATTTTTGTATCTTGTATAATATTTGCACCTATCAAATGCCACTTGTTAACACTTTTTTATAGGTACACCTGTACCTAAGACAAATTACACTAAGTAATTATTTTTTTTACATCAAGACAATGGATGGAAACGGGATGGAGAAAGGGGAGGTTTCGATACCCATAAACCGATTACACCCTACCGCTGACTGTTCCTTGTTCCCGAGTTCCTATCGTTATCTATGTTTGTCATTTTATTGTTTTTCTTGTGCAGTTCCCTGGTTGATTGTGACATGTGATTGTAGTGTTCGGCCATTGTAAGTGTTTCCTGTTATCTTTCCTTCATTAATGTATCTGATACATTTTTCAAGTCTTGGTTTTTTGATAAATGAGGTAATATTAAACTGCTGAACAGAGGTGTGAAGATCCGAAATTAAAAGTGCAAATCTACAAAACAGGTGCATAACCACCGTAAAAATTGTCAATCACAATACTACTGATTTGGTTCAGACATTTCAGAAGAAACAAAACAATTATATCACCAGACAAACATCCACTGCCATTGCAGTAGGGCTCGTGAGCAAATCAACACAAATTACTACTGACACTGAAAAGAATATTTGATTCCAGTACCAAGTAAAAAAAATTAATCTTGAATCACAGTTTGGACGATGATGGAGTTCCGTCACTAAGTAGCCAATATTTCAGTGGTTATTTCCAATAAACTACATAAATCGGCGTCATATATTAAAAAATACGACAAAGTTGGAAGACTTTAATCTGGAATCTATTACAAATGATACGAATTTCTGCTTGTGAATTTTTCATTCCTTAGTATCAACATCCCTCCTGTCATTACATACGGCGGGTGTGTACATGTATATGAATAAAATACCGAAGTTACTTTGAATTCAGTTTCTGCACATGGCCATTCCGATAACTTATGTCTCATCAGTGCAGATCAAATCAAAACTTTTGGAAATCCTCAAACTGAAATATGCATTAAAGCTGACAGGGAACAAATTATCAGTAGGATCTAAATAGGACAAAGCTTTGCAAGATCGAAATATTCCTAAGTATTTAACAAAATCTTGTTAAATTTTGATATTGCAAGTTTCTATATAAAACTGAACAGCACCGAAGTACTGGCTATTGGGTTGGTGAATACTTTCGGGGACTAACAATGCACCAGCAGAGGCATCAGTTTAGTGGTAATTAATAAATTATATACATACATAAGTTATATAATATGAGCTAATACAATATGGTAGAGAATTCTCCAAGTACAAGTACCTCACCATCAGGTTTCTATCACTAACAAGGAAAGTACGCCTTCGCGAATATGAAAATGAACGCTACACTAGAGAGCGGCTCAGCTGTTAGGTCTCAATTATCAATGAAAGGATATGAAGTTAATGTACATAGACAAAGCCTACACAAATACATGGTTAAACCAAGCAACGAGACTGTGCTTTTATTGTTGTTCTTCATCTTGTAGTCATTACGAGGCCATTAACGAGCTTTTTATATATAAGACTAGATCTACCATTGATTTTTCTCATCTCCTTTTTACTATTCTGACACTGCCATAAAGTTCATTTCGCATATTAGTTGTTAATGGATTGAATATCCTATGCAATATATTTCGATTTTGTAATCTTCTTCTTCTTCTTCTTGCTCTTTTAATTTATTTTATTTTATATTTTTTTGCTTTATTTTTATTTTTGCATACACATGAATTTCAGTTATACCTCCGTTTTTGTATTGCCCTTTGTTTCCTCTTCTCATTAAAGTCGTCAATGTTTGACGTCGTTTTTTGAACTGGTATCAAATATAAATATAATAGAAATTTCCAAGTACTAGTCGGCTAATTACTTCGGAAAAAAACAATACCACAGAGCTTCACTTGGAGTCGTCAAATAATCATCAATACTATTATGTACCACAGTCCATTTCCTGATTGGTCATCACAAAGATAGATATTTTAACTATCTTTAGAAAGTTCTGCTGCTTATGTAAATGCAGTTTATTGTATTCACCGGAAGCTAAGTATGTGTAGTTTACTTATCGTGACTGTTAATACAGGAAATAATCTTATAAAACATGTCTCCTAATTAGTGTCTTTGTCATTACTACTGAAGCATGTTTTTTATATATTTTGTGAAAGAATATGGACTAAATGAACATGAGACCAGAACAGATATGGTAATGGCAACAGCAATAATTTTAATGAACTGTAATTAATTCCTCATTAACAGCGCTAGAACCCAAACATAGGAAATTCATAACTTCAAAAATGTTTAACCAAACGAAATCCGAATAATCAGTAATATAAAATATATAGCTAAGGGAACAACTACGAGGGAAGGAGCTAAACCTTAGGTTTTAGAATTTTCATAAATTTAGATAGTAGTAATTGAACAAAGTGTACACATGAGGTATTATCTCATGTAAAAGAACACATAACTTAATATCATTTATGGTGTCAGCGGTGACAAATTTATCTTCTTGACGAAGGGTATTTGAAATTAAAATTCAGGCAAATAACTCGATTTTGGGAGATATATATTTCATAGTGTAATATAAAGAATGGTTTTAAGTCGTTTATTTCAGCAATTGCTAATAGGATTCTAACGGTTTATAGTAATTAATTACAAGTGGTTAGGCTTAAATTTTTGTTCATATTTATCAAACCCACTAAGTGCAAAGTATAGGCTGGAAAAGGGTACAAAGACATCAACACGGAACGATTTACAATAATACAAACCGACAACATTAATTAAATAATTTGTTAATTTAGTATCTGCATATGCGCGTGCCATATGTCTCTGCTGTGCAGATCAAATAACAGAAATAAATAATAACAACCTAAAACGAAATCAACATACTCTACAATAAAAATAACAAAAGTCGACGAACAACAAGACTTGGCGGAGAAATGATACAAAAACTGCCCTTTCCTCTCAAATTTTGTCAACCACAGCAACAACGGTCATAGCTCACCAAATGTACGATTGTAATTGAGCATAAACACTTAAATTCCAATGTTATTCTTGAAAATCTCATGGAAACTTCGAGATAAATAACAATCGGATTTTGATGGGGTTTCTTTCAGTGTGTTCCTGAGGTACTTGCCAATCAGTAGTATGTCAACGGATTTCATGTCGCATGATGCATTTTTTCAATTTATTCCTCATGAAAAACTAACTTGTCACTGAAGAGACATAAGTTGTCGAAATACGCATATGCAGAAAATAAATTCACAGTAACTAGGGTATTTAGTTACTTAAACATTAGATTTTGAAAACTTAATTCGTTTTGGCGCTTTGAGGGTCTAGTCGGGGCAAAAATTGCAAATGTGCAGATTACCTGAAAATTTTTATTTTCATGAGATTTCGATGGGATTTTCTTTCCTTTTTTTTAATTTCTCTTGTTGTAAGCTGTCTGATAATACCAATAGATTTGGCGTATCTTTAACCGTTTCTGAACTATAAGAGGTCAAAGGGGCCGAAATTGCAATTTTTGAAAATATGCAAAAATCGATATTTTAAACTGGGATTTTTCCCTTTGATTCATTTTTATGTAAGCTGTCAGGGGTACGTAAACAGATTAAGCATAAATCTTACAGTTTCCGTGCTTTCAGAGATTAGAAGGGCCAATTTTTATGTTCCCTAGTAAGTTTACGTCCAGGTAATTACTGTGTCAAGCTCCTTATTGTGGCCATCTAGTTACTCTATCACATTCACTTTTAAATAACACTTCTTCAAATTTCTTGGGTCGACATGCTGCGGTCGTATCATGCTACGCTTGGCGTAGCCCTTCATTTTCATGTACATTAACTCCATATACTTCCTTTGTTAATGTCTATAGACAAGTTTATTATGTAAATGCTGCGCGAGGATAAAAACATAGGACTCATTACCCTTTTTGGTGGCCTGGATTTATCTTAGGGACTGTATAAATGAGGTTTTAACAATGGTGAACCATCCTGTTAGACAATTTCTAAATCCACCAAGTATAGGATGTCCAATTGGTCAACTTAGAACATAGCAAAAAATATTTTCAGAAAGAGTAAGAAGAGCTTCATTCAAACAACAGGTTGAGTTTTTCTTCATTGGAGGATTGATTAGTAAGGTTATATTTAGCATTCTAGTGCATATACAGAGGGAACAATATCTCAAAATGATTAAAAAAATGTCATGTTGAAGTATTAAATGCTTTAAACCAGGTATAATAAACAATTCTTGAAAGAAGCCTTAATTTTGGGCTTACTCTTAAGTCTGAATATTTTGATGAGGTGGCGAAGTAAATCATTTTTGTTAATTTTGCAAAATATTCGTTATATCTGCATTCGAATTTGTAAATGCTAAGCCAACATGTGTTTTCTCCCTTGGTGTCTGTTGATTTTCATCTTTTCTTCTTTCGCCGCATAAACAATAGATTTCATTAAAATCAGAAAATCATGATTAAACTCAAATTTTATCGGTAACGGTGCTGATAAATTTGTATATCACCGTAAATTCAGAAAGATTTATGCAAATCTTTAATTTCCTGAAATTATTAAGTCAAAAAGGCAAAAACTTCCACAAAAACTGATCAAAGACAAAAACGAACTTGATATGTTAATCAAAAAGGTCAACTTGCATACTAAATATAAAGTATAAATATAAATATAAATACCGAAGTTACTGGAAATTTAGTTTCTGCATATGCGCATTTCGACAACTTATGTCTCTTCAATACAGATACAATCAAAACACTCGGAAATCCGTACTCTGAAACATGTGCAAAACCTGACAGAGAAAAAAAAAGACAAATAGGACATAAAAATAGAGCCAAAATCAGCTAAGGACATAGCCTTCCTAAGTTTTAAACAAAATTACGTTAAATTTAGATATTGGAAGGTTCCCAAAAAAAGTCGGTTTTCGGACCATTACCGGAGCACTGGCTACTGGGTTGGTGAATACCCTTGGGGACTAACAGATTAAACTAACCACTAGCAGATCATCGGCCAAGTGGTAACTAGAATACTGACAAAGTCAGAGTAGGCCCCGCCCTCATTTGTGTCCCAAAAACCTGTTTGCAGAATTTAATGAAAATAATATATGCACGTCTATAAATAAAATACAAAAGTTATTGTAAATTTGGTGTATGCATATGGCCATTTCGACAGTTTTTACACATATTTCGGTTCATGGATTTCCAAATATTTTGTTTTCATCAGCACTGATGAGATATAAATTGTCGAAATGCACATATGCAGAACCTAAATTCACAGTAACTTCGGTATTTTGTTATTATGTCTCTTTAGTGCAGATCATTTGAAAATATTTGGATGACCATGAACCGATTTTTTGTAAAGTCTATTCTCCTTAAAAATGGAGAGGGATACCTTTGATCAAGTCCAATACTGTGCATAGCACTTATTAATTTCTGTGAATGCAATCTTGAGTAATCATAAGACATAGAGCAAATTCTCAAAATATGTGTTTTTGCATACCTCAAAATATCCATTTTTCAGCTAAAAACTAAGTTTTCCCCTAATGATTCTCAGAATATGCGTTTTTGCATGTCTCAAAATATCCATTTTTTTCATTTTAAAACTAAGTTTTTCACCCAAATTGTCTTCTGATTTTAATCAAACTTTCTTTAATTGTTTGCAACACTTTGAATAAAATTTATAAAAATGTGTGAAGCTTATTTTAATTTATGATTCTCAAATATCGCATATTTCATTTAAAATCTGCGTTTTTCACGCAAACTTGTGTTCAAAGTTTCCTCAAAATAAAAAAGCAATCTTAATTCGATCAACTCCAACACTGTGCATAAAATTTATAAAAATCTGTAACGGTGATTATAAGTTATCAAACGACATGGAGCTAATTCTTAAAATATGAACTTTTTCATTGAAAAATTAAGTTTTTACCAAATGATTGTTTTCCTAATTTCCTTGAAAACGAAAACACTATCCTTTAGTCAATTCGATTTATCTGCACTGATTAGACATAAGTTGTCAAAATGTGCATATGCAGAATATAAATTAACAATAACTTCAGTATTTTGTTATTTATTACCACTGGGCAGATGCCTCTGCAGGTGGAATGTAAGTCCCCGAGGGTATTCACCAACGCAGTAGTCAGTATTTCGGTGCTGACCCGAAAACCGATTTTGGTTGAAACTTGCAATATATAAATTTAACAAAATTTTGTTAAAAACTAAGGAGTATCTCCCTCATGCATAGCTCTGTCCTTAGCTGACTTTTGGCTTTTCTATTTAGATCCTTTTAGCAATTTGTTCTCTATCAGCTTTTACACATTTTCGGTTAAGGGACTTCCAAATGTTTTGCTTTTATCTGCACTGATGAGACATAAGTTATCGACATCCGCATATGCAGAATATGAATTAATAGTAACTTCGGTATTTTGTTATTCAAACCTTCAGTACCGTAATCATTCAAAGTGGTGAAGGCATTCTTAAGTTATCATACAACATAGTGTTAATTTTCAAAATATGCAATTTTCATATAAAAACTAAGTTATACCCCAAATTGTTGTCAGATTTTCCTCAAAAACGAAAGTGACCTTCCTTTGATCATGTCCATCACTTATAAAAATCTATGAAGGTGATTTCAAGTTATCACGCGACATAGAGATAACTCTCAAAATATGCACGTTTTCGTAGAAAAAACTAATTTTTTCCGCAAAATTAATGTCAGATTTTTCCAAAAACAAAAGGAAGCTTTCTTTGCTCAAGTCTAATTTTCAAGATCAAAATAATTCTATTCAATGAAGCCAATCTTAAGTAATCGCACGAAATAGTGTTAATTCTCAAAATATGCATTTTTTCATAGTTTCACCCAATAATTCTTTTCCTTTTTTTTTCAAAAAGGAAAATGAGCTTCCTTTGGTCAAACCAACTTCTTGTGAAAAAAATTATAGAAACCATTGCAGTCAATCTTGAGTTATCGTACGACATAGAAAATACTGACAGACAGACAGACGTACGGACAGAAAGACAGACGGACGGTGGGTTCCTAATAAATAACAAAATAAGCGGTTATTCCTTCAAGAAATCAATTCATGTGGAATTGCCTAAAGTACAAATATCCGTTGAAGGAACAGTTCGTTCATTCCATACAAAAGTCTCTCTCTCTCTCTCTCTCTCTCTCTCTCTCTCTCTGAAAAAAATGTTTGTATTATTTCGACTGAAAACTATAATTTAAAAGACATAGTCTGAACTTGTTAAATGAGACATTGATCTTAAAAAAGCATATTGATACATATTTTACCACACAAATGCTGGCAAGCTAAATTGTTCAACAGTAAAGTTATGTTCTTATTACTGTTAGTCCATGGGATTTTCCAAAATTTCGGTAGGTGGGTCAAAAAATGGGCCAAAATTCCACAAGTGCGTGCAGGTTATGCTTGTGTTAAAATGTTTTATTTTGAAGAGGGGATGCTTGCGGACTTAAAAAATGGGTGGGGTTCGGATGAGGGGGGCATTATTCGATCCCATGGACTAACAGTAATAAGAACATAACTTTACTGTTGAACAATGTTATAATGTTACAATGTATCTGAAAATGTCTTTAGTTTTTCAAACTATTTTCTTCAATAAAAAATATGTTAAGACAATGTTAACATATTTTAAATAACCAAAATTTTATTTTCAAATAGACTAAATACATGGATCTTTGAATATTTTTGTTTTTGATTAAGTTTTGTCTTTCTTTTGCCTGATTTTATTTTTTAGTAAACAAATATCATTCAAAATGGGTATCAAATAAAATCTTATTGTATTTGTTTTACAAGCATTACAAATAATTGCAGTTTTATGTAATATTAACATTATACATCAATAAAACTTACAAAACTCAAAAATTGTCACTTTTTTGTCTATTTTCGCATAAAAATAACCGGAACACGCAAAATGTGAGTTTTACATGACATGTTGCATGAATAACATTTTGAATTGGTATTTTAACAGCCATTTGTTGACTTAAACTCAACATTTTGCCCCAAAGTGATGAAAAATGGGAATTTTTAACATTTTAGAATTGTCCAAAGTTCAATGTTAAATTGTTATATATGAAAATCTGGAGGATATATCTGCAGATATGCCAATCAGTTGTTCAAAGCGACACATCAGTTGCCTTTAAACATTATTTAGAAAAATATCACTCTGAACACCGAAAATCTTACCCCTATTCCTACAAGTTTTCCCTAAAATTGTCAATTTTTTGTCTATGTTCGCATAAACATAACCAAAACACGAAACAAACGTGTGTTGTATATGACAATGTTGCATGATTTACATCATAATTTGGTATTTTAACAGCCATTGGTCCACAAAAACTTAATATTTCTCCAAAAATTAATGAAAAATGGGAATTTTCAACATTTCAGATTTGTCCGTAGTTCACTGTTAAATCGCAATATATATCAAATCTATACAACATATCTACAGATATGCTAATTAATTGTTCTAAGCGATACACTTTTTGTCTTAAAACATTATTTAAAAAAACAAGGAGTGTTTAATGTGACTCTAAATACCGAAAATCTTATCCCTACCAGAACAATTTCCCCAAAAATTGTCAGTTTTTTGTTTATGTCGAGATAAAAATAACCACTATACCCAAATCTGTGCTGCATATAACAAAGTTGCATGAATTCTGTCACGATTTGGTATCCCACTTGTCAGATTAAACTCAATATTTTGTCCAAAATTGATGAAAAATGGGAATTTTTAGCATTTCAGATTTGTTCAAAATTCACTTTTGAATCGTTATATGTTGCAAATTTGGAGGATTTATCTGCAGATATGCCAATTTATTGTTTTATCCGATACATAGGTTATCATAAAACACTGCTTAGAAAAGCAAGGAGTGCTCAATGTGACTATAAATACCGAAAATCTTACCCTACCCCAACAAAATTAAACTTAAAAGTCCCCAAAATATGCCTGTCATAACATATATGAACAAAGCATACTAATGTTATACCTTCTTTACAAAAGATGCATTTGATAAATCGTAATATGGAATTTTAACACTAAAATATTGGGAAAAATTGAATATCTATAGTGATTTTCGTGAAAAATGGGAATTTGCAACATTTCAGAATTTTACAAATCCAATTTTAATTGTTGAATAACTGCCCATAAACTACGCTCATTTGTGATATATGGGAGTCTGTGTATTTTTGGTGATTGAAAATGATATGTCATTGAACCTTAATACAATGTAAACTTTTCAAGCTGATAAAAAATAATAAATTGTGATGAATATGTGTGGTTAGGGGTACTATGTTTGTAATTTTTGAGACTGCAGTTAGTCTTAAATGATTAAAAGCATACTTCGAAACTACTAAGATATATTGAATAATACCTCATGATACCTCAGTTTTTATAGGGTTCACATTGCTAGTGCTTTAGTTTTGTGGCTTTTTTGTTTGTTGTTATGTCTTTGTCATACTGTCTCAATTCGTGTTGCTGTGAATTGCCCTGATTTTGGATTTATTATTTTAGAATTTCCCCTTTCCTCGTTCTTGCTTCGGTATTCGTTTGTCGTTGTATTGAAGCGATATTTAATCAACATTTTCAAGTTATATATCAATTTCATGAAGTATTTGAATCTCAAAGTCAAATCAGCATAAATTCTGAAAAACGTAAAATTCTCATTTCTCATTTTTCATACAATTTCGGACATACACAAGAGACCTCTTTTAAAGTTTAAATCTACTTAAATGATGATCTGAATGTCAGGTTTATTGAAATAAACACAAGAATTGCCCTTAAGCATTATCTTTATATTATTTAGGGCCTGAATATTTCAAATTTTCCCTTAATTGTTGGGGGGAGGGGTGCTAATTTTGACATTTCTGGACCTACATTATGTCTGAAACTGAAATGTGTGCACATAATTTGTTGCTAATATATCATAAATCATTATTAAATTGGCCATTATTAATTTTTTTTCAGATTTTTACGATCCTAAAGTCAGAAAGTCGAAATTGTGAAAAAATCTAAAATTCCGAAAAATTCCAATTTTCAAAAAAATTATGCCAAAAATCAAAATTTAATTGACTTAAATGGTTATATTTTCCACATTGTATCACACCTGATAAGTCAGGCATAAAATCTAGATCAAATGACGAGAGTTCTTTATTTGAAAGGAATTGACAGCCATAAAATCGTCATTTCTGCATTTTGTTTACAGGGGAAACATTTTTAGATAAAAAGGGCGTAAAGTGCCCAAACTTTTGTTCACTGTAAAGGATATTAAATTAGGTCTCATATACCAGTTACGACGTTGCCGTTTACTTCAAGGCTAAATCAGCCATTTTCCACTGTTTGCCCTCAACATATAGGTTTTAGCTTGACCTTTGAGTTGTATATCATTTCGAAGCATTTAAACTAAGGAATCCAATTCTGCCATAAAAATATGGGGTGAACCATTTAGATTTTTCGCAAAATGGCACCGAATAAAAATATGAAATAAACAATAATATTAACATTTGAAAAAAACACATGCTTCCCAGTCCTTGTCAGGGCCTTATTATGCACCCAGTAAAACAATATTCATACACCAGCTTCAAATATGACAGTTGTCTCAATAAATATACATAATCAGCTTTCAAAAAAATATTCTCATGATATTCTAACTGAAAGGATAAACATTTTAGCACTTCAAACATCCTCTTTTGAAATTTTAGATTTTTTAGGAACTTAATGACTGAGGGACCAGTTGACCCGGAACTGGTTAATGAGACCTTAGCTTTAATTTGGTACCAAATCCAGTACATATTATTTATCTTTAAACAATTATGGAGCGTAAAAGGTGAAACTAAGATTAAAACAAAAATACAAGAATTTTTCATGGTGTACTATGAAAGGGGGCCCTATACTGTCTATGCGTGCAGATTATGTTCGTGTTAACATGTTTTATTTTGAAGACGGGACATGGAAGGACTGAAAAAAAAATCGGTCTGGTTCGAAATGGGGGCTGCACGGAAGTGTTTCTACCCCACAGACTAGATGGTTATATTTGACTATCTGAAACATCAATTCAGATGAAATTTAAAAAAAAAAACAGTGCTTTATACTCAAAGTTATCAAAATGGAATACAAAAATACAAGTAATGTTTGTATGTTTTTCGGATGTTGACATCAGCCAACAAGAAATTGTACTACCCAATGTGGCAATCATATTAAGACAACGTTGGTCAGGGTAACCACTATAATTTACGTAATGCTCTAGACTATAACATTCCGTATGACAGATTATCAAGGTATCAAAAATCAGCGACATCCGATTTATTGAAATTTGCAGTATCTAAATTTTACAAAATTTTGTTTAAAACTAAGGACTATCCCCCTCATGCATAGCTCTGTCTTTAGCTAAATTTTGGCTTTTCTATTTAGGCCCTTTAGTTTATATGTTCTCTATCAGCTTTTACACATTTTTCGATTAATGGACATCCAAATGTTTGGAGTTGATCTGCACTGATGAGACATACGTTGTCGAAAAGCGAATATGCAGAAAATAAATTAACAGTAACTTCGGCATTTTATTATTTATACATCATACGATTAGACTATGGAATAATCTTCTACTCCTGAATCATTTAAACATAATCTTAAAATCAGTTACTATCCTGTGGCCAAACCTACTAATTATTCTAGCATAGGTTTTAGGTTTGGGAGCATTTTGCATACAATCGCAAATGCAACAGTTTGACTTGTGATTTGTTGATTGAAACATGTTATTGCAAATGTGGTAATGTCATAGAATCTGTGGAACATTTTTTCTAGTGTGCCTTTTAAATATTTTATTTTCTGGAATGAGATATAACAATTGAAAGTATTTTATTTGGTAATGAAGATGGAAAAATTCACAACTTTCTTTGTTGGTCCAGAAATTTATATTAGACTCCAACAGATTTGTCATAAATAAAATGTAACCTTTTAGGTACTTTTGCTGTATGTGTAAAGTTAAGATTAGTTCGACGCCAACTCCTCTCACTTATTTTTTACTTTCTATTTCATCCGATTTTTTTCTTTTTCCTGTAAACCGCGTAACTTTCCCTATGTTCATTTTTAATAAAAAAAAATTATATAATAAAATGTCAATGTAATATACTTTTTATTTGTATATATGAATTTGTATTGGAGAAGTATTTTTCAGCTCATGCTTGTGTCTCATCCATTATCAGGTATTTATTTTGACAATAAATAAGTTTAAAGTATCAAGACTCCAAAATGAGGTAGGAGACTGATAGATTTTGCCACTATGCTTATTTAGGCTCTCAAAAACGTTAGTGGAGACTTATTGTTTTTACCGTGTTTCTTAATAAGTCTCTCAAACAAACATTACAAACAAAGACAAAAGTTTAAATTGTAATATTTGTTTTATAACTAAAATTAGAGGTAGCAAATATTTTTTTAACCAGTTTATCAAAATCTGATCATTATTCACATAATCAGAAAACACCTCAAATTACTGAAAATTACAGTCAAAGACCACAATTCAAGACAGAAATAGAAGACTTCCTTATTTATTGTTCAACCATTTAAGTCCACGATTTTCCGCTGAAAACCATAGAAATATTTTTTTCGTTCGAAATAATAGTTATTATGTAAATAGCCATTTTCTATGCTTGGATCATTTTAAAAAAATCTAGTTATATACTAAAGTAAGTGTCAGTTTAAACTAAATTTGTGATAGAACAACACTCATCCCTTTGGTCTTCAAGTATAACATGGTGATATCTTTTATTGTCAGTTCCATAATAAATTGCTTTGATTGCTGCTGAAAAGTTACAATAAAACTTAATCCACGTGATCTTACCTTTCTTTTATTTGAGTCCCACCCATTACTCAATTTCAAGCAAATAGGTTCCTAATTAAATCTGGCTTTCAGATATGTACTTGCCATTTTTACATCAGAAATACTTTTATTGGACACAATAAAATTGCAAACAACGGAATATGCACTAACCAATCTATCAACCAGTCTCAGACAACTGCGTATTTTTACAGCGTACAGTGTCTGATGATCAGTTTTTGGGGGGTTTTTTTAATGAAGTTGCTTAATTCAATAGTTTTGCTGTATTGTTTGAAATCAATCATTACAAAAGTTTCCTATTTTTAACCCTCTCATGAATAGGAACAATTTCTGGAATCAACTTTAAATAAATACAATTATACAATTCGATTATGCGGTAAATTTTATTGTCGAAAATTTTAAGGTATTCAAGTAATATACATTTGTACCTTTTTTGCTTTTATACAAAATTTTGATATCGCCATCTGTAGAATAAGAATTCCCTTATTTTTTTCCATTTTTCGAACTCTGTCTTCTAATATTGGTAATAATTGGATTGGTAGTTACTGAGAAAAAGATCTTTGAATGTCTTTTCCATACGGTCCAATCTTAAAACTGTGTTCCCGTTGGTGGCCATTTTGAATGAGGTACAGGGCTACCAGATACTTCTTGTGGAAGGGACCATCTAAGGACCCTCGTGTTTAAGTTTGGTAATAATTGGACTGATAGTTTCTGAGAAGATCTTTGAATGTC
The DNA here is from genome assembly GCA_002080025.1 of Modiolus philippinarum. Classification (NCBI taxonomy): domain Eukaryota; kingdom Metazoa; phylum Mollusca; class Bivalvia; order Mytilida; family Modiolidae; genus Modiolus; species Modiolus philippinarum. The sequence goes on from MJUU01070206.1 coordinate 41,204, forward strand.
TTTTCCATAAGATCCAATGTTAAAGCTATGTTCCTCACCGGCGGCCATCTTGGATGAGGTACGGCTCTGCTGGATATCATTTTCGAAAGGGACCATTTAAGGACCATTGTATCTAAGTTTGGTTATAATTGGACTGGTAGTTTTAATGTCTTTTCCATATGGTCCAATTAAAAAAGTTTGTTCCCTGATGGCGTCCATTTTGGATGACGTACAGACCCGCTGGATACCTTTTTTGGAAGGGACCAACTAAGGATTATCCTAGGAACTTTTACATTCCTCAATCAAGTTGCATTGACGAGATGTAAATCATCAAAATGAGTTCTTTTCTGTATCTGCAAATATTGAATTTACAGTAACTGTGGTATTTTGTCATTCTACATAGTCCATGGGCTGGAATAACCCTCGAGCAACCCCTCCCACTTCCGAACCCCACCCATTTTTAATTCCAAACACATCCCCTTTTAAAAATAAAACATGTAAACGTGAGCATAACCTGAACGCACTTGTGGAATTTGGCCCATTTTTAGACCCACCTACCGAAAATTCGTTCAAGTTTTTCTTTCAGTTGTTTCAAAATGTTGACCAAATGCTTTCCACTTATAAGAACGAGGTATCAAATGATTGTTTATTGTATGAGCTTTACAAAGAATCTAAGATTTTACAATTTCTATTCCCAATACGTTCCATAGCGCAATTAAATACCCCAATGAAATTTTGACGAAAAACTGATATTTTTATTGGAATTGCGTAAGTTTGATGATCGAAAGAACCCGAAATGCATCTCAATTCCAGATTCTGAAAATTGTTTTAACTTTTCAATCTATTTTCTGCAATATGGAATATGTTAAGACGATGTTAACATATTTTAAATGACCAAAATTTAATTTTCAACTAGACCGAATACTTGGACTTTTGAATAATTTCGTTTTTGGATAAGTTTTGCCTTTCTTTTGCCTAATATCATTTTTGTTCATTAAATATCATTCAAAATAGGTATCAAAGGAAAGCTTATCATAATTGCTTTACAACCATTAGAAATAATGGTTGCTTTTAGGTAATATAAACATCATACATCAATAAAACTTACCCTTACCCCAATAGATTTACTCTGGAATTGTCAATTTTTGTCTATTTTGCATAAAAATAACCAGAACACGCAAAATGTGTGTTGTATATGACAATGTTGCATGAATAACATTCTTATTTGGCATTTTAACAGAAATTTGTTAACAACTCAATATTTTGCCCGAAATTGATGAAAATGGGAATTTTAACTTTTCAGAATCGTGCAAAGATCACTGTTAAATCCTTATATTTGCCAAATCAGGAGGTTATATCTGCAGATATGCCAATTCATTGTACCAAGCGACACATAAGTTGTTTAAAAACATTGTTTAGAAAAACAACGAGTGTTTAATGTGACTCTGAATACCGAAAATCTTACCCCTACCCCAACAAATTTAATAAAATTGTCATTTTTTTTTGGTCTATGAATTCGCATGAAAATAACCAGAACACGTAAAATCTATGTTGTATATCACAATGTTGCACAACTTACACGATTTGGTATTTAAACAGCCATTAGTTGACTAAAACTCAAAATTTCTCCCAAAATTCATGAAAAATGGGAATTTTTAATATTTCAGATTTGTCCAGAGTTCACCGTTAAATCGCAATATATATCAATTCTATAGAATATATCTGCAGATATGCCAATTAATTGCACTATGCGATACAAAAGTTGTCTTAAAACATTTGTTGGAAAGCAAGGAGTATTTGATGTGACTCTAAATAGAAAAAATCTCACCCCTACCCCAACCAATTTTTCCCAAAATTGTCGATTTTTTGTCTATGTTGGGATGAAAATAACCACCACACACAAAATCGGCGGTGAGTATAGCAAGATTGCATGAATTATATCATGACTTTGTATTTTTAATCCCACTTGTCAGCTTAAATTCAATATTTTGTCCAAAATTGATGAAAAATGGGAATTTTTAGCATTTCAGATTTGTCCAAAATTCACTTTTGAATCGTTATATGTGGCAAATCTGGAGGATTAATCTGCAGATATGCCAATTTATTGTTTTAAACACCGCATAGTAGTGTTCAATGTGACTCTAAATACCGAAAATCTTACCCCTACCCCAACAAAATTTAACTTAAAAGTCCCAAAAATATGTCTGTCTGTACATATATATGAACAAAGCATACTAATGTTTTACTTCCTTTTCAAAAAATTCATTTGATTTATCGTAATGTGAAATTTTAACACCAAAATATGCGAAAATTGAATATTTTGGGCAATTTTCGAAAATGGGAATTTTCAGCATTTCAGAATTTTACGAAATCCAATTTTAATTGTTGAATAACTGCTCTTACACCATGCGCATGATCTTATTTGTGATATATGTCAGTCTCTGTGTATTTTGGTGTTTGAAAATGACATGTCATTGGACCTTTCTGAAATGTTTAACCTTTTCAAGCTGAATTAAATGAAATAAATTGTGTTGAATATGTGTGGTAAAGGGTAATATGTTTGTAATTTATGAGACTAAAGTTGGTCTAAAATGTTAAAAAGGACACTTTGTAATTGCTTAGATATAATAAAACCATGTTTAATTAACATTTTCAAGTTACATATCAATTTCATGAAGTATTTGCATCTCAAAGTCAAAACAGCAGAAATTCTGAAAAACGGAAAATCCCCACTTTGCACACAATTTCTGGCAGAAGAGTCGAAAAGAGACCTTTTAAAAAGTTTAAATCTACTTAAATGATCTTCTTAATGTCAGCTTTAGTGAAATAATCACTAGAATTCCCATTAAACTTTATCTCTATTATCATTTAGAGCCTGAATATTTCAAATTTTCCCTTGATTTTTAGAGGAGAGGGGTGCTAATTTTGACATTTCTGAACCTACATTATGTCTAAAACTAAAATGTGTTCCACAATTTGTTGCTATTACTAGTATATCATAAATCATTATTAAATCGGCCATTATTAAATATATATTCAGATTTTACGATCCTTAAGTCAGAAAGTCGAAATTGCGAAAAAATCTGAAATTTCGAAAATTTCCCTTTTCCAAATATTAGAAACTGAAAATCAAAATTTTATGGACTTTTATGGTTTAATTTTCGACAATTGTATTACACATGATAAGTTAGGCATAAAAACTAATCAAAGGACGAGGGTTGTTTATCTGAAAGGAATTGACAGCGCATCCCCAGATCATAAAAAGGCCGTAAAGTTCCCAAACTTGTGTTAATTGTAAAGAATATTAAATTAGCTTTAATTTGGTACCCAATTTCAGTACATATTACTTATCGTTAAAAAAATATGGAGCTTAAAAGATGAAACTTAGGTTAAAACGAAAATACAAGAAATGTTCATGGTGTACTTTGAAAGTGGCCCTATACTGTCTATGCGTGGAGGTTATGTTCGTGTTAACATGTTTTATCTTAAAGAGGGGACAGAGAAGGACTGAAAAAAAATTGTTCTGGTTCGGAAGTGGCGGTGCACGGTTTCCAGTCCACGGACTAACGGTATAACATCCTAAATCTCTAACTGTTTGGTCTTTCTATATGAAATTTTCTATTAGAAAAGGATTTCCTTTTTTAACGAGTTCCTATCATTGTGTATGTTTGTCTTTTGTCATTATATTGCTTTTCTTTTGCAGTTCCCTGGTGGATTGTGGCAGGTGATTGTAGTGATCGGCCATTATATGGGTTTCTTTTTATCTTTTCTTCATTAATTGTATGCTTTCAAACTAGGGGTGGTCGCCTTCATTCTTGATAATTTCAAAAATTTCATTTACTATAATGATAGTATGTAAAATGATAAATTGCATTTTGCTCCTTTTTAAATATCATTACAGTCGAATTGTAGTCAGAGATTTAGATAATAGTGTTGCACACATACATATATTTTTAACCCCTATTTGAATAAACAAGGATATGGAGTAAATGCACATGAGACAAAGTCCCTAAAAAACATGGTAGAGCCAAGCAAAAGAATAACGCTCATGTAAGTGTTCTTTATCTTGAAGTCACTACGAGGTCTTCATCAATGAGCTTTGCTCTTACCTCATAGTAAGTTCAAGACCACCCCTAACACCGGCTTTGTCGAATAACTCTACATCCATGTCTTACGGTATATTTTTCATTCCGTTTTTTACAATATATTTATATTCGTTTTCAGTTGTGGTCTCAAGGAGGGAAATGGCGTATTATGGAATTTCCTGTATACATCTGTACCATTGACCATTGTCCTTATCGTCATGGTGGTAATGTACTCCTTGACTTGGCTTCATATATATCAGGAAGGGAAACGCATCACAGAAACAATAGGACAGCAAAGTGCAGCATCAAAAGCTCTCGTAAAAGTTACACAAAGCTTGTCATTTTTCGTCATCGTCTTTGTCCTGCGATTCACTGTGCCAGCTATTCATGGTATATGGGTGTATATCACTGATCCTCCTGTGATTCTGTATCAGATTCTCAGTTTTGCGACAAGCCCTGGTGGAATTTTGAATGGAATTATATACCTGACAGTTCGTCGCAACCATTTATAGGCCAATGAAATAAATCAGTGTGGAAACTTTTCTCATGTATTGGAAATACAAAGCATTTTAAAAAAAAATCATATGCTGAAATAAATGAAAATTAAAACTTTTAACTGATCAGCAGACTGCAGACCATTTAGCCTCACCTTTTTTTTTAATCAGTTATTTGAAAAAAAAACCTTTTTATAAGACAGAATTATTCGAATAATATGGCAACAAAACTAATAGTGGGTTGATACATAAAGTTAAGTACTAGTAAATAGAAAACGTGCCGTAAGAGATAAAACTTACAGGAATGCATTGAAATATGTTCTCTAACATGAAAGGGCCAAGAAAAGTCGCAGTTTTCCACCTGTATATTTGCACCTTGGTATCCACTTGTATATTTGCACCTTGGTATCCACTTGTATATTTGCACCTTAGTATCGCTTTTGGAATAGGTGTCGTATACGTAGACGTAGGTGTTTCTCTTATTGGAGAAGGTGTTGTGTACGTAGACGTAGGTGTTTCTCTTTTTGGAGTAGGTGTCATGTACGTAGTCACAGGTGTTTTTCTTTTATGGAGTGAGTGTCATGTACGTAGACGTAGGTGTTTCTCTTTTTGGAGTAGGTGTCCTGAACACAGACGTGGGTGTTTTTTTCCTTTTTGAGTAGGTGTCGTGTATGTAGACATATGTGTTTCTTCAGGTGTTATTGCTTAATGTAATATTCGGTTTTTTAATTTTTTAAATAGTCTCCCGTTGCAGTGGAAACAAAAAAAAAGGGATTGAAAGTGCTCAGAAGTGGAAGAAATTTGACAGGTAGTAAAAATTTTTTAAAGGAAATTCCCAATCCTGAAAGTTGCAAAGAGAATCGGAAAAGTCTGGAAAATTGAAGATGCCTCACTTTGATGTCACTTTACAGAAATATTTTTCCTAGTAAAATACTTTGTGTATTGACTCTGTTAAATACTTTGTGTATTGACTCTGTTACTGGATCGTTCAGGTTACTTTAGCATAAGTTTATTAATATTTATATTTGTTGAATTTATTCTTAGTATGGAAATGAAATTGCTGGCTGGTTTAAGATTTGTTGTTATATGTAATGTATTTTGAATTCTTAATGTAAAGTTGTTGTTACGTTTAAGTATATGATTACCTTTTTTCCTGTTAACATTATTGACCTTTAAATAGGCTCTTTTGGTAATTTTGTTTCCTTATCCAAATTCATCGAATGATCTGAAATAGACCTTATATCTGCATTTGCAAAATGGTACCTAAAGGACATACTAATACTGAAGTTACTTTTTACATTGCTGAAACATGTTTCAAGATGTAATTATTATTTTGAATAGAAAATATTAAATTTTCTTTATTGTATTTTGTTTATACTAAAGTATGAAAATGTACTGATTTTTGTATAATCATTTTCCACTACAATACATAATAATGCTGTCGACATGTGAATGTTTGACAGTTTTTTCGCATTCTTCTCATTAATATTTATGTAAATGTAGAGTTCAGTTTTATTTCTGGATACGACAATTATGGGATATAAAATTTCAGTTATTACTCTCCTATTATACAAGCAAAAATACCTCACGATTTCAGCTCGCAATCTTTATAAGTCATTAATGTTGTAATTATGTCTTGGGGAGTCATCATCAAGTCCATTATATTATCATTTAGGAATGTTCTGAGACCAGACATGTAGATGATTTTAATTGTATTCTCAGGAAGGAAAGGTATATGGATTAAATGTACGTTGGCTGCTAATTTGTACTACTATGTATGTGTCTACTAATTATATTCTTCGTCTTGTTTTCTATTATCAAAAACACACGAATTGGCGTCAGGAGTGTCAACATTATGTACTTGACGACAGGTGATCGAAATGGAACTTTAGATGAATGACCGATGAAGTCGATTTCGTTTAAGTATGGATCAGTTTTCTCTGATATTTTATCTCAAACATGGTGCATATTATCATTCATTGATAATATACTGAAATGATAGATTAAAACCATTTTAAGATTTGGAAAAAAAACAGTTTTCACGTGCCATTGTCAAATTTTCAATTTTTGATGATGAACATTCCGATAACTTATTTTTCTTTAGTAAAGATGAAACTCAATATTTTAAGACAAACAATTGAAGCATATTACAGAAGATTGTTTAGGAGTAGTCCCAGTATCCCTTATAAGTTTTGACTTAATATATTTTTTGAAAATTTATTATGTTCCAATAATTATTGAAATATTCCATATCCAAAAAATATCCAAAAAATATCCATTATCCCTGAATTTTTATCTCTAGTAATCCATATCTGATGAATAAAAAATGTAAATATCTCATATCCCAATGTACCCTAAACAAGCTCCATAAAAGAGCTAACGTAAAACAAAAATATAAGTATCGCTAAAATCAGCAGATGATTTAGATTACTCATTATTAATTTCCAAATTCAACCCTAGAACTTAAGATTTTGATTGTGATACTCCAGTAAGGAGGAATGGGGAATGAAGTATTATCTCACCAACAGTCGCATCGACCAAGTTGTAATATGTAAAAAAAAATACATGAAATGCAGTTAATTTTTGTTCCGTAGATTTTCATTTCGATAACTTATAAACTTTCACTGAACCTAAGACTTGACAATGCGAAATGTCCATTTTTCAAGTTGCAGTCCCACCCTTAAGACTATTGCTTTTGAAAGAATTTATGATAAAAAAGATGTCAAAAATATATTATTGTTTATCATTCGTTGACCTACACCTAGAGCTATGATCATGCAAGAGATAACATCAAACACAGATACATAATCTTCAATTTTGCATATAACCAAACATCTGAATTTTTTAGTCATGAATGCTTTTATAGTTTATAATAATTTTATATTTGCTCAATTGAAACAAAAGGGATATGACACGAGCTAATCAAGCTTATGAGGTCTTCTCCTATACATTTAAGAATTGAATGCATTATTTTGAAGTTTCATTGGGGTATGAAAGTGTTGACCGAAGCACATTTTTAATGAAAAGCGGTAGCGCTTCATGTTGAAAATGTGCGCCCGGTCAACACTTTCATAATCCCTATGAAACTTCAAAATATTGCATTCAATTCTTATAATTACATTTTAACAGAAATATAAAAAACACAATTTATTTACAGGAAAGTACATCATGTGCATTGGGATTCTATTTTTGCAAATTAATCCGCTACGTGAACATGTGGTCAAATGTGTTTCATTGGAATTGCAACTTCATATTGATATGCCAGGTGATCGGTGTTCACCTATCAAATTGACGGAATCCAAATGAATATGCATGAAATGTAATTATTACAAATAAAACAAGAGCATACAGCAACAGTAGGCAATAGAATTATATATAGCACTAATATTAACAATCGTTGTGTATATCATCGACTCGAACATTGAAATTCAGGATATTGCGATTATTCACATGACACAAAGTCTCTACAAATACATCATAAGACCAAGCAATGGAACAGCGCTTTTATTCTTGTTCTTCATCTCGAAGTCGAAATTAGGCAAAACAGTTAGCTTAGGAATACCTCACAGTAAGATTAAGACTAGTTCTAGCACGGGTTTGAGCAGAATTCATTGTTATATGTCGAACAACGCTACACCCCTGTTTCTGTTAACTAGAGGATTCGGGATGGTCAACAAACATTAAATCAACTGGCAAAGTGTTCTTGCAGCAACGGCATTACAATACCAAAGGAACAAGCGAGTTGATGACAACAAAAATCGAAATCCAAAGACATGGCCAAAACGGCAACTGGGGAAAAAAGACAAAACAATGACTTGAGACAGCCACAATGCACGGAAATAAAAAGACGACATTAAGAACTAAGGCATTCATAGAATGAACTCCACTGAAAACCAGGAGTGACATCAGGTGCCCCGGAAGGGTAAGCTAAGCATGCGGCACCCGTCACACTATCAGGTTGAGTCAAAACCGGTTATATCAAATCCGAGAAGACATGAAATCTAGTTGAAATGTCCAATTTCATTTGGAACACAGACACGTCATATCTATCAATGATGTCATGGTGATAGCCATAGAATTTCTGAAGGGATGAAAGTAACAAAGGCTGAACAAATACCTGATAAAGCAGCTTTTGGGACAGTGTTTTGCTCTATTCAAAAATTCACTGTAGAAACCACATACTCAGCTGTGAAATGTACACTCCATGGGCTGGAGGGGTAGGTATATTGCTGCTCTGAAAGGGTAAGTTCACTATTGGGAAATTAAAATTTTCATGCTTGTCATATAGCTTAGCATTGAAATATCCATCATCGGTATAATATATCAAAAAATCTAAGCGCGAAGCTAAAGTAGGTGTATCCGTAGAATCTTTAATTTCAAGCTCATTTGGGATAGTTCTTGTATAAATATTTTTTGAATTTTGGATTATTAATAGAAAGTACATCGTCTATGTAGAGGAAGCTGAAATTAATACCGCCCTAAATGTTTTTGTTTTCTCTGTGTTATCCCTTGTAAAAACTTGGCCATATACAAGAAAAGAAAGAGATCATAAACAATTGCTGGCATCCGTTGCTCGACAATGGACTTACAGAAGACAATTAAAACATATTGAATTTCAAAGAATGCCCATTTATTATAACCGATTGAAAGAATACTTTGCATAATAAAATCATGAAATGTGTTCACTGAAAACAAGTTGTCAGAATAACATTTTTTATAAATTTCAGAAATAAAATGCTTTATCGGCAATTTGTATGAGTTTCCTTTGATCTCACGAAGCAAATATTTTTCAGTATTTGCTACTGCCCGAATACGAAAAAATATTTGCAAAAAGTATCTTAGGCCACTCCTACTTTGTCAATCAGAATCATGAAACAAAGAAATATGCATCTAAAGAAATTTACCGGATGACAAATTCTTTTACCAATCAATACTAGTCAATTTCACGATTTTTGTTGAAATTTCAAAATTTGTTCTATTAAATGATTTAGTTAATTACCGATAAAAAGAATAATAGAAGTTTTGTTTTGATACAAGAAATATTGGCGAGCAATAATGGACGAGCCCCTTGTGGGCGAGTCCATTATTGGAGCCAATATTTCTTGTATCAAAAACAAAACTTCCATTATTCTATATCTAAGAATGTTACAATATATCCATATGAGAAATTCTCTTTAGAACTGAAATATATAGAGATAAAACTTATAGCATGTTTCCGGAAATCTGTACATAAGAATGTAACGCCGAGGCAAAAGCTTAAAATCGAATCACTTTCTTTCAAATTAAATCTATTGTCTTACAGATTCATTCTAAACTCCTTATTTTTAATAATAGCGAGCTCAGCGAGCTCAATGGTAACGCGAGTATGTGAATTTTTGAAGTCATATGATCGATATACTATGAAAATAAAAAGTAACGTCACGGAAGTCGGCTTCAAAGAGTCCCATGGGCGCAGCCATATTGTTCAGTGCATGATGGTACATTCTATCGCTGCTCCGCCCACTAATTAATTTTCAACCAATCAGAATCGAGGGGTGGCGTGATAGCCACGACTCGACAACATTCAAGATGGCCGAATGTCAGTCGATTGAACTAGTAGCAGGACGTTTCTCTATGTATAGGGAAGACATATCGCCATGCTTACAATCGACACACAGAACGAATATGGGGACTAAAATTATGATCACTTTCGGATCAATTAACTTGTATGCCAACAACCCTTGAACACAAGGATTGTTAACAATCCTTGGATAAAAATTTTATCCAAGGATTGTTTGTTTTTTCAAAATTTTTGTAGTTTCCAGTAACTGAATATGTATTTGATGATTAATCATTTTTATCTTTGAAAAGTAATTTTGTGTGACAAAATAAATGATTTTATACATATATTGATATTTTTTTGTCATGATACCATTGTTTGTGATTGTTAGGGATTATGACAGCTTGGGTCCTGTTA
>MJUU01070211.1:0-30349 GCA_002080025.1 Modiolus philippinarum
CCTGCCGGGAAATTTAAAATCTTTTGTTCATTATTTATTTCTTTTATATAGTTTTTTGGTATAATTCTATTTTACTTTTAATTAAATAATCCAGTATAAATAAAAGTTGGTATTTCATTGAAGACCTTATTTTCTTTTCAGTAAATTTGCACTGACTTTTTATTTTATACAGGAAATAATTGATTATTTGACAATTTGTATTTTTCATCAAAAAGTTGTGGAAATAATCAAATTAAAAGCTGAAACTTACGTATTAATATTTATATTTGTTGTTTATAACTATTAGTTTTGGATTCAGAAAAAGAGAGTCTATATATATACATGTAAAAATCTAGCACAAATACGGTAATACTGCGATCGACTGTGACTGCCTGTCACAATTCACCACAGTGCAGGACAGTACAAGTGAAACTGTAATTAACTGCCATGAACTGTAACAATCCGGGACAGTGCATGACAGTAGTCGTAAATACTGTCATTTACTGCGAGTAACTGTTACAGTACTGGACAGTTAATCACAGTACTTGGGTATAACTGTTAATGACTGTCCCCGATTGGCACAGTTCTTGACAGTACTTAATAGATATTTCACAGTACTACCACAGCAGAGAACAGTGAAGGACAGTTAAAAAATCACTGTTCCTGGTATGGACAGTACTTTTTTTTTGTTCATAGTGAATGTGCTTTGGAAGTTAATACCGAATACCGAAAATACCGAATATACTGTGAATTTAGTTTCTGTATATGCGCATTTCGACAACTTATGAAAAATGTTTTAGAAAATTTTTAACTAATCAAAAGTAACTTTAACATGAAATCAAAAATTTGAAAACTATTGACAAATGGCAATTTTCAATCAAAGAAAATAATTCCACAGGTAAAACATATGGACAACCGAATTGCAGGATTTATCCCAATATACATGAAATCAGTAATTTCAATTTTAAAGGGGGAAGTAATTTTATTGTGAAAAAAGCTGTACCTGTGAATCTGAAAATCGTATTTTACAGCAGTTACCCCATTAGGATATGAATGTCGATCTATCGACAACAAATCCGAGACCCGCCCACGCGACAAATTACTTTGAGTGAACATCTATATACATGTACTGACAATTTCAAACCTCAATTAACAATTTTTTCCACTTTATAAATGTGCAAACAATATAACTGAACGAGGTTAAATAAATAATCTTTCGGGGTGTCACATGTGAATAAGGTCATGCTTACCCTTCCGGAGCACCTGATGACACTCCTGTTTCTAAGGGGTTCACACTGTTAGTGCCTTATTTTTTGTGGCGTTTGTTTTATGAACTGTTTGTTTCGCCTTCGTCATTTACGTTTTCTGTCATTATGTAGTCCTTATATTGCCATGCATTCTAGATATACGATTTTTGGCTCTTTCTTCGGCATACATTAGGAAGTTTTCTGTCTCTAGGCTTTACCGTTAACAACGGTATCCATGAATATCTTTAGAGAAGTGAAAGCAATAGCAGAAAATGTGGCATTTATTACGAAACTTTCATTACAATGTGAAGTGTAAATATGCATAACATTAAATCAGTGCATATCCATTAACCTTTGCATTATATATAGTGAATCTATAGTGAATCTTGAGTATTTAATATACAATATAAGATATAATATATTATATAATATATTATATATTATTCAATATATTTTATGTGTCTATAATTTTAATCTAACAATGCCATTGTAATTTACATTCTCGAATCATCTGACAGATTAAATTTTTCGGTTGACCCATAACTGGATTCGAACCTTCAACTCTTTGTACATCTTCGGCACAGCGCCTAGCATGTTAACCAGAGGTGGTACCTCTAGACTATCTGCATTCTCAAAGAAGTACTTGCGAAAGCCTAGTGTAACCTTTCCACGTCGGTATTAATATCAATGGCTTCCATACACGATGTTTATTGCGTTGAGAGAATGTAGAAATGTTTTTAAATTCAATAGATTGTAATATATATATTCAATGATGACATTGACTGTAAGAGCACTTACTTTATGTTTGTTTATAATCTCGCATTCATGACCACAAGACATGAATGTAGTGTTTTTCGACATGTAGCAAAGAATTCCGCTCAAATCGATCGAAGAAGCTGTCTTGAGCTTGCTATGAGGTATGAACAAAGGTTATTGTTGAAGGTAGTATAGTGCCTTTAAGATGAAGAACAACAATAAAAGCGTTGTTCCTTTGCTTGGTTCTACCATTTTAGGAAAGAATATAGAGTTAATGAACATGAGACCAGAACACATATGTTAACTTCAACTGCAATAAATTTTAATGAGCTGTATGGCTATTTCGGGAATTACTTCCTAATCAGCAGCACTAGAACCCAAATAAAGGAAATCCGCGATGCATTTGTAGAGACTTTTTTCTCATGCGCATTCACTCCATATGTTTTCATTGTTTATTTAACACTGGAGTTTGTCTCTCCTTTAGTGTGGAATCGGTAAAAAAATCCCCGTTCAATAGAGGTATGCTCTCTATTTATTTCAGTTAGGGTGTACTTGTTTGTGAGAGAATATCTCATCTAGATATATTATCATAGCTCAAATGTTGGCATCTATTGTTTTAGAAATTTCCAAATGTTATTCTGAACATGGTTTTTAATAATCCCAAGTTTTTCTTGCAATTGACGTGATGAGTGTCCTGAGTTTGTCTATTTGTTGCAGTCGTCTACTAGTTTAGGACACTAGTGCTTTTTTTCGGGCAACTGATAGCAGTGATTGTAAAATTTTGTTTGTTGACGATCCTTTATCTATTACCACAAAAAACATGGATTTAGGATTTTGCAACCTTTAAGAATCTCCCAAAACCAGTGCTAGGGCCCGTTTTATACTTGATTTACGCATGAGCAAAGCTAATTCTTGAAGACCTCATGGTGAGTTCAAGATGATGAACAATAATAAAAGCGTTCTTCCTTTGCTTGTTTGTGACATTTTCTGTGTAGATACATAATTATAATATTGTTAAAAGTATACAATAGAATTTGGGGGTCACGTTTAAGCACAAAAACTGAAATTGAAAATCTAAGGTTTTTACATATAAATGATAAGAGAGATAAAATGCAAAATTTTAATTTCTCTAGTAATGTCTATATGAAATACTTTTATCAAATTATCTCCCTTGCATAATTTCTGTGTTCTGTAAATCTAGCAACAGATTTATAGGACATGTGATTTAGTTCACCTTTTATGATTTAAATGTTATAATAGTGATGAGGAATACTTTGGAACTTTCTTTACGTTTAAAATAACTATTTTGTAAAATTTCTTAATGAATGAAACCCAAATGAACACGTGATAAACAAAAATTGCGGCATAAAATCACTGAGACACCTTAAGGTCAAGTACAACGGGAATGTTGGTGTTGTTCGTCCTAAAATCAATTGACTATTTGTCTTTGGTGCGGAACAAACAAACGACCAGTAGTTACACTATGAACCAAAAAAAGTACTGTTCATACCAGACACAGTCTTTTTCTCACTGTCGTGAACTGTAAGCGTCCTATAAAAACTGTGGAAGACCAATGAAGTACTGTTATGGATTGACACAGTCCTTAACAGTGATTGATAGACGTAACTTTGACTGTGTCAAGATTCCTAGCACTGTATTAGTATATGACAGTCAGTGATAGTCTTTACCTGTATAGTAAATAACTGTCCCTGATTGTTACAGTACTTTTTTTACCATTAAAGACTGCAATGCTTGTGACGGACTGTGGCTGATTGTGACAATATTTATTTGGCCTATATTGGACTATCATTAACTGCAACAGGTAAGAATAGCTGTTTATAGGATTTACATGTACTGACATGCACTGTCATCAACTGTCACAGTCGATTTTAGGCCAATATAATGTTTTGTGTTATTGTCATGCAATGATCTGTCATATAGTAAATGCATTTTCTACCATACACTATTTTGTATTTAAAAAAACAAAATCTAAAGTATCAATAATTCATTTTCTTCAAACAAAGTATAGTATCGTGCTGATTCTATGGATCAAATTGACAAAACACATCTTTTTGAGAGAATAAATACAGAATTTTCAAATTATCAGAAATTCTAAAAATATATTACTTTAAAATTTGAACAAAATTTCGTATTAGTGAAAATTAGAAGTGGAAATTGATCGTTTCAAAAAAAAAATCATTGAGAGACCAAAAGAAAATATACTTATATCAAAGATGAATGCCATATCTTTTTTGACTGTAAATTTAACGAGATTTACTGACAATTTTTTCTTTAATGATACGTCACATAATAATGAACGTAACTACATATTAACCTAGACATAACCCATCTATCGTCTGCATCCACCTGTATAAAAATAATTATTAGAATTGAAATAGGGTCTAGACCTGTCAAAGAGTCAATCTATTTTTTTGCAGTTAAAATGAAACATTAGTGTTAATATTTAACCTGTGTATTCAGGTTATGCCTTCTTTTGTCGTATATATTTTCAGAGACATTTATACAAATGACTAAATACCGAAGTCACTGTGAATTTACTTTCTGCATATGCGCATTTCGACAACTTATGTCTCATCAGTGCAGATAAAATCTAAACGTTTGGAAGACCATAAACTCAAAGATGTTTAAAAACTGATAGAGAACAAATATTTATGATTTTGTTGCAAAAGTTGAAATATGTGTATCGCCAACATCAAATTTGTGGCTAAAGTCGTCCAAAACCCAAATGTAGTGTAAATGAACCCCTGTTTCTTATAACAATATTTGATTACAAATTTATAAAAAAAAAATCAAGAAATTTGAAAAACTAGATTTAAAATAAATTAGTAGTCTATTTACTGTTCAAATATAGAAAAGATTTCTCTCTCTCTCTCTCTCTCTCTCTCTCTCTCTCTCTCTCTCTCTCTCTAGGTAAAAAATTAACATTTTTTTCTACATTTCACTGGACCTCGGAAAATGGCAATGCAGTACTGTTTCGGTTTTAACTAGGTAATTCTCCCGCAGGCACTACATGTTTGTATATTGGTGTAATTAGTCGGTGATAGTCAATAATACTTGATTTCCTTAGACTTTTTTCAAATTTCATTCCAAAATTTTGACATTTTTCCCAATCTATTCAACGCAGACTTTTATCTCGAAATTTTGACCACAATTTAAAAAAAATGGCACTAATAAGTTAACTAAATAAATCTAACAAATGTGTTTCTAGATTTTAGCGTTTATTTAAAAAGTGAAAAATATAATATTAACCAATAAATTTATTTCAAATTAAAGTGTTCAATTTACGCTACACCCCCTGCCATCAATGCTTAGGGAATTTCTCTGGATAAATTATTTCAAAATGTTCACATAAAGCATTTTTTAACTGACATAACTTTCCAATATCGTCATGTAAACGTCGACTTTTTCTAATTCTAAGTAATCATCAAAAGAGCAAGTAAGAAAAAGTAAAAACCGCTAAAAAAATGCATTTTGATATCTCTTAGTTCCTTATCTTCCCAATACCGTTCTCATGAACTTCATTGCTTTCACTATTTTGATATCTCTAGTTCCTTATCTTCCCAATACCGTTCTCATCAACTTTATTGCGTGCACTTTTTTCAAAGATACCAGTGTGTATCGAGGTGCAAATCATTTTTTTTTTTTTTTTTTTTTTTGTTTTTGATTTTGTTTTATTTGTAGAGATTTTGTCTCATTTGCATTTACTCCATATCCCTTTATGTTAATGTATTAGTTTTATTCAATTTCGAAACTTAATATCATCGATCCATTTCCGACTTAGTGCATCGGTTGACATGAGATAACTTCAGATACACATCCAAGGAATGAGCAATTTCTCACGACTTTAGCTTAACTTTATTCGATAAGTAGCGATAAAGTTGAATGACAAACTAGAGAAACGACTCCTGATTGTATGGTTTTACTTCTAAAACTATACATTGTATTTTTAAATCAAACAGTATAAATGTTTTGTTTGTTGTTATCAAGCTAATAAAAAAAGTTGCTGCAGCGGAGGAGTGACTTCCTTCACAATCCGAATCGCAAGTTATTGGGCTATGGGCTACCTTGAAAGGGCTTTAGGCTCTGCTCACTGGGCTCCTGTCATTACCCCTATATTATGCTAAATCACCAACCGCTGTCTGCAGATAACTGTTTCATTAATTCATACAAAGCTATATAGCTACCATTAGCAAATAGCATCAATTAATGAATGAATGAGATAGTAGTGGTAAACAAAATATCAAACGGTAAATGTCGTAAATCCTTCAAACAGACAAAACTACCACAATATTTACAGGATTTTTTCCACAAATTTGTAAAAATAGTTAATATTAAAATGAAATAATTGTAATTATATCAATAATTTTTGTTTAACACTGAACTGAAAAGGCTACCTTTTACATAAATCCTTAACGGGATTTACATCATCATATTTATCCTGTTTTAAATATGTCAGAGATATATTCCGGTTTACATTTAATTGGATGATATTCATTGAATGTCATCATATTTTCGGAAAACTGCAAGGTAATTGTCAAGGAATCGAGAATGTCATTTATGAAAACAAGATATTGAAATCGACTGGAGTTAATTTCGACAAGATTTCATGTCTCCAGGGCTGTTCACCGGAATATGAATGTAATTCAGGTTACAGACTGGGTATATAGCGAGACATTTACTGGATAGTAACAAAAGCACCTCCGTTCCCATGCACTATTACTTTTTTTCATTGTATGCCTGATTTTATCGATTAAATTTTTTATTTCAGTTTGATAGACACAGCCGCGATTTCAATTTTTACGTATATTTTTACACTGGTGGTTATGTGTAACTATATCCTTCGGATAAAATGTTTCAAAACATTTTGTCACAACGGCCTTATTTAATTAGCTCATTTAGAGATCTTGTATAAAGGAAGTACAGAAACGTATAAATGTATCGACGTATGTATCTGCTGTATCTAAGATAATACCTAAGCAGAGCTTGCAATCCCGACAGTCAATATTTTTTTTCAACGAAAGACTTGTTTTCATGTACTGAAACAAGATATGATATACAATGTAAATCACATAATATGTGAAGCAAGGTGAACTATCCAGGAACATGTCTGTTGGTTAAAATTATCGAAAATGTACACAAATGTGTGAAGAAGTCAAACACATTCTTTTATACCGTCACATATCGAACGCACACTTTTTATAACTATTACATATCGAATAGGCCTCTTGATTAACTATATACATACGTTTGCACGAGTCACTGTATTATGGACTGAATGGTAAATGCTCAATGAAGTCAATTAAATCAACAGATTGGAAAAAGAAATTATTGAGTAAAGCTGTTATGTTAGAAAAGTCTGTTTTTAGAAAAATTGTGTCCGTTGTGGAGGAAAAGGGGGAGAAACTTCCTTGTATTGTTGTTGTCTCCCCATATAAATTGATTTTAATTGGCTGTTTTTTTTGGGTTTTTTTTTTGTGCAACTTCCAATATTAGCAAACTTCGTTAAATATTGCTTTGCATGTCTCTGGACTATGAGTTTTGGAGTTGTCACATCCTTTGTTCCTTCGGTATTCTACTGATCTTGTCAATGACACTGCCTAATTTTTCGCTATACTTTTTAGCCCATCATGCTATTGCCATGGTTTGATTATGCTCTCACTTTGTGGTAAAGATTTCATGTAAAGGCTTTCTTTGAAACCACTGTGCCATTTGGAACCAAACTTTATCAGATTACTCCTTCGCTGGTTCCCTTTAAAATTCTATCTGCATGTCTGCACTTCTTCCAAGATGGCTGCCAGCAGGCAACACAGTTTAACTTTAGACCTTATGGGTAAACACTTTCAAATATCTTCTCAGAAAATACTGGTCCAATTTAACCAAACTTAGTCCATGGCCTTAAGATAGTCCGTTCTAAAAAATAATAGGCAGGTCCGACCGTATCTCATATAAGATGCAGGTCGGACCGTATCTCATACAAGATTGCCGCTAGCGGGGTATATAGTTTAACATTGGACCATATAGAATACACATTCAAAGATCTTGTTCTCAGAAACTACCAGTCACATTGCAACCAATATTAGTGACAGTGGTCCTTTCTAAAAAGGTATCCGACAGGTGCGTACTTCATCCAAGGCGGCCGCAAGCGGAATGCAGTTTAATACTGAACTCCTTTAGAAATGTCATTCATATCTCTACTTTCCATTGCTCCATTAAGGCTGTCAAAATCATCTAGTGATCATTCACCCCCCCCCCCCCCCCTTTTTCAGGATTTTAATTAATTTTAAAGTTTTTAATCACAAAAAGTTAATATAATTAGCTTAAAATTCTTTGCTTGCCAGTTTTGTCTTTTCCTTGGGTTGACTTTAGCAATGCATCCGCAATATACTTTGCTTGAACCAGACGACTGATTAAGTATGGAAAAGAAAGGTTATCTTTCTTTGTTGTTAGAAAGATAGTGTTGCCGAGGGTGACAATAGGTTGTCTCCCTGGGTTAACGAACTGTCACATGATTTCTGTTACATTATGTACAACGTCTCAAATGTTTTTAGGTAACGTCGTTTCTTTGTTCAAATCAAATTTTATCAAATATATTAAAATATATCTATTTTACATGTATATAATACGCTTTTATCAGCTATCATGAAAAAAAAAGTACAAATCAGATATAGATATAGTACATAGCTTGTTGATTTTGTTTTATACTGTTGTACTACATAAAAAATCCCTAAAAATTCTGTTTTCTTGTTTTCGGTCTTTATTCAGTGTCTTATCAACCATTATTGTACTTTCTATAAATGTAATTTAATTCTTTCTAAACATTTAATTCTATTTTGACAGTAATGCTTTTATTTTCGGACAGACACACTGATGATGATTGCATTCATCTTACTATATTTCAGCCTTCTCGACTTTACAACGGGCCTTCTCGACTTGGTTGTCAATATCTGCTAATAATCTATTATTGATATTTGATGTCTGGTTCACTGCCTTTGCTGTTTGAGTTATATGGATAAAAAGTATGAATTTTTTGTACTAAAAACTATGTGAATCGACACGGAGGGGTCAGAGGTTGCAAACCTGTTTGGATATATTAAATATTTTGTGCAGAGTTATTTTACACAAGGTGAATCCGGTAGTTGTATTTTCAACTCTTAAATATCAGTTGATTACTCACAAAATGTTTAAACTTGATATGGATTGTAGGGACATAAACATGAACATAATCATTAAACGAAATTTTCAGATGAATAAATAAATAAATAAATGCAATGAAAACAATATATTATGTTTTCAAGAGTCTTAAGGATAAGGCAAAAAACAATATCCCCTAATTTTCGGCTCAATTGCATAACATTTTCAAATAAACTTTGCATTTATACCCGTTTAAAGTTTACTGTTAAAATACAAAAAAAAACTAGAGGATGAAATGCCCCCGCGCAAGGTACAGATTTAAAATTGGTTTCTTAGTAATGATGTTTGTGTCTGTAAGACACATATGATGCCCCCGCAAACTATGTTTTGGCGGTGTACTCTCTGTGTCAAAATCACAAAAAAATATAGAAATAAAAAAATACCACTAAGTCCACCAATGTAATTTTTTTTTCAGAAAAACACTCCAAAATCAAAATTAATACTAAAACGCACATCTGTAATATATGAAACAATAATCTATAAAATAAAAAAAAATCAACCATAAAAACTGTAGGAGGTCTCGGCCAGACAAACCATGTACTATGTACGAGAAAATCGGAAAAAAGGCTTTATTCAGCTATGTATATTTTTAGAAAAATTCCCCCAAAATAAAAATCAATATCAAAAGGCACATCTTCAATATATATACAAATGATCTGTAAAATAAAAAGTTCCTACCATAATTACATTAGGAAGGGTTGCCCGGAAAACTGTGTACCCTCTATGTCAAATTCATAAAAAAAAATGACTAACTTCAACAACCTATATTTTTCCGAAAAATACACCAATATCAGAATCAATACCAAAAGGCACATCTACAATATATGCAAAACTGGTCTGTAAAATAAAAACTTCTTACCATAAAAACTGTAGGAGATGTAGGCCGGACAAACTATGTACCCTATATGGGAAAATAACAAAAAAACGACTAAGTTCAACAACGTATATTTTTCGGAAAAATGGACCAATATCAAAATCAATACCAAAAGGCACATTTACAATATATGCCAAAATTATCCGCAAAATAAAAAAACTTCCTACCATAAAAACTGTAGGAGTAACAGCCCGGACAAACTGTGTACCCTCTATGTCAAATTCATTAAAAAATGACTAAGTTCAACAATGTATATTTTCCAGATAAACAGACCAGTATCAAAATCAATTCCAAAAGGCACATCTACAATATATGCAAAAATGATCTGTAAAATAAAAACTTTCTACCATATAAGCTGTAGGAGTAACATCCCGGACAAACTATGTACCCTGCTGCGGGTGGAGGGACAAACGGACGGACCGACGGACGGACAAGGGTAAAGTAATATGCCCCCCGATTTATCGTCTCGGGGGGCATAAAAATTGAACCCTTTTTGGGTTACAGGTTATGTAATACAGAGTCCGCATATCTCTGATCTTATTACAAGGGTCATATTATTATTAATGAATACAATTGTCAACAATAAATAAAAAAAAGGACGCGGAATCGAAAATGCTTAATTGTGTAAATCAGAGAATTATGTTGTCCGATCAGTAATTTGCCCAGATGATCCGATGCGATACATATCCAGATACATGTTATATGCAAATACTACATTATCACATAACGTTAATCTGTCAAACTGAAACGGACATTGTTTAAATAACGATTTTTGTTAAGTAATGGATAGTCCGACTTCATGCCAATTTACTGACTGCAAAAAGTCATTTTATTTCATAACTTAACTTGTTTCAATCATTCCTGTCAATCAGTGTAATTGTTGTGAAATATATTATTGTTAGCTTTATTATTGACTGTTGAAACCTACAGATTTGAAATAAAATATTGAAAATTTATTCAGCGACTTCTTTGTGAAATACTATGCTAGTTCCCCAGAAACAGACTGTGTAACTCGGGCAGAAAACATCCGGCCATAATAGATTTTGGTCAATTGGTAGAATATACATTTATGTAGTGCCTGCGGGTGGATCGTAAATATCTCAGTTTATTGACGGTTGGGGATTTCTATGATATCACAGGATTAATGATTTTTTTTATTTTTTTGTTTTGTTTTTTTTTGTTTTGTTTGTTTGATTTTTTTTTTCATTTTCTATAGATATGATGTCAGTTCAGTAGTTATATCCATTTCCTGTATACTTAATTAACAACCGTCTTTAGTTCTAGATCTCTTCATATGTTTTGAAATACTCATGTATAATTCTTTCATTTTGATTGTTTTCTAATCAATTGTCATCAAATCGACTACAAAAATGGGATATAGTATCATAGTTAATTCAATCGAAACCAATAACCACCCACCAGGCCTTGCCTGAATACAGAACAAAAACCAATAAATACGTGGCAGATTTTTTTTCGTCTCACCAAGGACAAATATATATATATATCCCTGGTCTCATGTCAGTTGGTCTATTATTTGTATTTTTTTATGTCCTTTTGAGACTATAATTTTACTCAGAACAGTCATGGATTATGCATTTTAGATTAAAGTCGGTTTCACTTCCTTTAGATAATGGAAATCTCACGATTTCAACTTTATTTTTACACCTATCTTTATCATATTTGGTATGTATATGAAGAATGATCATACATAACTGAAAAACGTTGAATTCGCCGTTTATGACATGCACAAAAGTCTGCAGTCATGTGCATTTTCACAATTTTTTTCAAACTGGTGAAAATTTCTAAGTGTTTTATTGTTCTATTTTAAGGGCGACCAAGTAACTTGATGAATTAGATGACCCGAGTTGACCCATCTAATAATAGCAAGGTGTACTCGTTCGGGGTTAACAATTGTCATCCACGGACTTTTTGTTTGTAAACACCGAATAGAAATTAGTAGGACATTAACAATTCATTTCAAATATTTCTTTTTGGTTTAATGCATGCATATTTCAATTACATGTTTAAGTATTTTGTTGAATTATATCATTTACGGGTATGTTTTTCTGAGTCAAAAGGGGGTCCAAGCACATGGTAAAAACCAAAGTGAGACTTGTTTATCATCTGACTTAAAGATAACCTGCCTATACCTATTTCAGAATGGTCCAATCTAGTCGATAATTTTTCGCGGAAAATATCATCCATTTAAAAACATGGAGCATTTTTAAAAAGTGTTTTTTCCTTCAACATGAATTGGAAATCATCAAATCAAAAGTGGTTCCAGAAGTGTATAATATTTTTACAAAACCATGCAAAATCCGGTGCCGAAATATGCAATATTAAAGTCAGCAGAATAGAATTTCCATTATCTAAAGGAAGTGAAACAGACTTTAGGAATTATATTTTAAAAAAAAAACTTGTTCGATCCTACTAATTTGTCAGTTTGTAGTTGTGCATATTTTGTGTATTCCTTTTATCCTAAATGATCTAAGATTGATTCCAGAATTTACAAATTTTGATACACTTTTGTCTTTTTCGTTAGAGGTTAATCAGATTTTGACACAATTCTTGAGCTTCTTAAAATTGTGTTTATCTTTTATGTTACTCTTCAGTGAACATATTTACCGTAACAATTAAACGAATAGTTCGAGTAGACCGTGAACTAATCCATAAACCCACACCAATATACAGATAAAAAAATGTTAAATTCTGAACTCAAAATACTGATTGTATTATAATAATCGTTTAATGTAAGAACGCCATACAAAATCATATAAATGTGGTCCGATATTACTGGAGGTTTCAAACCAGAGAACCTTTGGAGATCCGTATGACCTACTGTTTGACAAATACATGGATGACTTGTAATATTACTAATACAAGCAACATATTCACAAGGCATCTTGGTACACCAATAATCAAATAATGTTCCTTAACTATTAGTCTTTTGTCGACTAGACTCTGTAAAAATAAAACAGTTTTCTTCAGCATTCACTACTGCAGAAGAAACCATTAAAATTCCATGAAATATCTATTAAAATAAAACTAATATGCCATTAAATGTCAGAAATCTATTAAAAACACCCATTATTTTTTGTCAGAAACTAATAAATGGTTTTGTAAAATATGCCATTAAAATAAAAATTAATGGTATGAAATAATGAGAATACCATTAATTAATCATTAAATTGACTGAATAATTTCTCTTTAGATTAATGGGCATTTAAATAATAATGGGCCTTATTTACTGTAGAAAAAAAGTAATGGCCATTAAAACAGAAACACATTTCAAATTAATGACCATTAAATCAAATCAAAGTAATTTCATGACCATTATATTAACTGTTGAAAATTTGATGGTTGTTATCTAATAAAACACATAAATTTATGCCCATTAATTATATGATTTATATATAAATGCCCATTACTTTACATGATTTGTATATTAATGCCCATTACTGTGTATGGCCTATACATTAATGTCCATTACTATATATGATTTATGTATTAATGCCCATTATTTGACTCAATTTATATATTAATGCCCATTAATTTACATGATCTATATATTAATGCCAATTTCTGTACATGATGTATATATTAATGCCAATTATTTGACATGATGTATATATTTATGCCTATTAATGGACTTAATATATGAATTAATGCCCATTACTATTCATGATTTATACATTAATGCCCATAAATTTATATGATTTATATGAAAATATCCATTGCTAATTTGATAAAATATTTATACCCATTAAGAAAACTGATTTATAAAAAAAATTAGGGGTAGGTTGTTTTAGCAAACTAAAACGTATGCCTCCCCCTTTTCCTGCTTGACAATTTATTTCATGCACCAAATAAAAAAAATAACATGCAACTTCAAATAAATTAGATGTGTCAGGTTTGATTTTAATTCCATGAAAGGTGTTGAAGAATTCTCGCTCGCAAACCATATACAGTCGAACTTTAAAGGCTCAAAGACACAAGGAACCGACGAATACAATTCGACTCAAAGGGCTATTCGAGATATCGAGGTCGAAATATTCTTAAACATGTTCAAAGGGACATCCCAAAATATTCGAAGCATGTGGTTAAAGTTATTACAGTTCGAGCTATCGAAATTCTATTGTACCCTATAGATCTTGTATATTGAACTGAATTTTCTAAGACATTAAGGGGCCTGACTCTTGAAAAAAAAATTGTGAATCATTAAAAAACAAACAGCATGCACATCGACACACCATCTTCACACCATGATCATTATATATGTCAGGTTTTATTTCAATCAAATGCAAGTTATTAAAGAATTCGCGCTTGCAAACTATATAATATATATTGAATTCAATAATCAAATAGAACAAAGTTAAAGTTATGTCGGCATTGTAGGTGATATTGCTATAATTGTAATTTATCATGGTAAATCTCCGAATGAACTGTATGCGCTTACACTTACTTCCAAAAAATAGTTTGGTACTTAAGAATTTTTTTTCAAAATTAGCAACTATTCCAAGTCCATATCAAGATTTTGGACCATTTGACCAGTAGTCTGCCATTTTGAACACACACAAAATTTTATGATTAAAAACTACGTTCACCTCACCTAGATCTATTACATGCACCAATACTTAACAATAAGTTGTATTTTTTTTCCTTTTGCTAACAACTGCATGGAGATAAAACTTCAATAGAATGACAGTAAATGGTGCCCTAATTGTACATTTCAACAGTGCATTACGTTTAATATATTCTTCCTTTTACCATTGTTTTACCAAAGTGAACTCTAAAAATAAATGTTGTATACAAACATTGCACTCTGATTAAATAGATAAAACCTTACCTGTTTTTTGTTTTTGTTTTTGTTTTTGTTTTTTTGTTTTTTTTTTTTTCTGTTTTGTTTTTGTTTTTTTTTTTTTTTTGTTTTTTTGTTTTGTTTTGTTTTGTTTTTTTTTTTGTTGTTTTGTTTTGTTTTTTGTTGTTTTGTTTTGTTTTTGTTTTGTTTTTTGTTTTTGTTTTTGTTTTGTTTGTTTGTTTTTTTTTTTTTTNGGGGTCATGTTTTACCACTGCCAGATATTTATTTATCGTGATTATTATTTTCCATTCATATCCATGTACTTACATTATGCATGTCATGTGTAAATAGCCTTAGGCCAAAAATATGCTTGTTTGAATTTAAATTCTTTGAAAAAATAAGGTAGGTAGGTAGCCTGGTAGGCAAAGTTATTTCATTTTATCATGTTCATAGAGACACTTATTCGGAATATATTTTTACTTTACAAGTGCTTAACCCAAAACATGATATTTACTAGCATTTTACCAAAAAGTACTAATAAAATATGTTAGGGTAGGTAGATGGAAATACGGGATAAGGAAACTTTAAACAGACATATTTCTTGGCATGATATCCATTTTGAAAATTACTGACGTTATGAATTTTGATGAAGTAAACTACTATTCATAGATATATATTTTTTTGCCTAGCGCTTTAATCAATTCGTAAAAACATCTATTATTCAATGAAGTATGAGCGGTAAGGACCTAAATCTGTCAATGCATGTATCAAGTAGTAAATTTTAAGTGAAAGTTACGTTACTGCATTTCCTTTCATAGCAACCCCATAGAAAATCTATCTGAATTCCCTACAAAATTTGTTCTTTTTGTTTTGTTTTTGTTTTTGATACCCCCTTTGGGCCTCTTTAAAAAATCAAGTTGGAACTGATTTATCTATCTAAACGTTTTAAATATACCTACAGAAAAATAATTTAAAATTACAAACATTTTTTTTTTACTATAGACCCCTTTTGAGCCTCTTGTTTATTGAAAAAGAATTTAATTGTTTGATTTATTTGTTTGAACATGCTGTAAGAAACATACAGAAAAAATGTGCATCAAAATCTGAAATCTGACAAAAAAGCTTAAAAAACTTCTTTTTTTATTTACAGCCCCCTTTGGGCCTTTTTTTTCCAAAAAAAAAAACAGTAAATCCTACATCAAATCAGTCAAAATACTTCAACTGCGCAATCGAATTATCAATAAAATAATACAAAGCCCATCTGAATACAATATATAATTAAGTCAAATACGCGAAAACCGATTACAGTTCTGTTCCGTTGGTGGAGGAATTTACAACAACAAGTGATTTCCGGTTTTAACCAGACGACAAGTAGGCAGTTACAGTGTGCCAAATATTTCCTGAAAATGGACGTTTTAGAACAATTCAAACATCAGAAATGATATTTAGATAAGTATAAATCATTTATCGATATATATAAAAACGAGAATCAAATTATCAATACCATTCAGTGATTTTTCACTCGGACTGATCTTGACGACAGTTGCACCCTAGATTTTGATTCCTTATCGACCTTGATAAATTGCAACTTGCTGTTGTCTTCAAGGCTTGCTAGACTTGATGTGTGTCACATTATTTTGACCCAAGTCATTTTCTTTATTCAGAATTTACTTTTCTTTTATACGTAACGTTAAAACTCCCGAGTTTATAAAAGCAGACCCGATTGGGTCACAAAACTCTTTTGATATTCTACCTTCTTTTGTACTATTTTAATGCTGCTAATGAGAGGTTACTCCTTGAAATACGTGTACAGTATAACGAAATTTACTGTTTTTAATGCAACTTCGGTATTTTTTTGTATTTTGAATTAAGTTAACAGTTGCGATTCTATATTTTTAAAACGAATATTTATCAATATTCATCCTTCAATTCAATTTGTATTTTGAATTAAGTTAACAGTTGCGATTATATATTTTTAAAACAAATATTTATCAATATTCATCCTTCAATTCAATTCATATTAAAAATTGCGGTTTCACAAAAGTGATTAAAGTCAAATCTCTGTCCATAGTGAAACATAATGCTGTCTCAGTATGTTGCAAAACTACAGATAATGTCATCTTACACTTACACATGGATCCAGCATTAAGAATGCGGGACAATGGATTAGTCTTATAAAAACCTCAAAACAAGTTTTCTCTTATCAAACAAATAAGTTTTTTGTTATCAAGGTTATCAGGCTTTGAAAAACAGGCCAAATCATGTATTTTTCATTTAC
The DNA here is from genome assembly GCA_002080025.1 of Modiolus philippinarum. NCBI lineage: Eukaryota > Metazoa > Mollusca > Bivalvia > Mytilida > Modiolidae > Modiolus > Modiolus philippinarum. Next base: position 17,145 of record MJUU01070211.1, read on the forward strand.
AATGTCTTACAAAATGTTTCTTTTCTTTAAATTTAATGAATTATAACGTCACAATTAAAAAGGCAGACAAAAGGATGTTTGGCAATAAAATTGAGTCAATTCCACAACCAATTTGTTTATCAAAATATTTAATTGTCGATCTACCTTAGATACTTAATAGACATCATCACATTATGAAGACACAAGTCACATTACTACGTAGTCAGATTTGTAAATTTACCAATCAAACATTTATCTGCAACCAAGTTCTATAGGTTCTTCCTTCCCCCTCTTCTGTTCCCCAGAGTGTATGAATACCTATTTTTACGTGGGCACGGTACTTTGTGTAAACTTATTTTTTGCAGGTTCTCTGTCAGGACATGTGCAGTGTGCTGTCCATTTTAAGAGAAAACACAGTTAACCTTACAGAACCAAGTTCAATACCAGATACATGTAATCACTTTTTACCATGCTTTATTTGCCGTGACCAACATCCAATTGAAGAATTGACATTGTAAGGAAATGGGTATGTCTTGGTCACATCATACAAAAACAAACAACAAACATCACACAGAATTCTCTCTCTTGGACTTACAATTGCAAGGAGATAGGAAGTGATTTTTCCAGGATTCACCTAGCACAGAGAACCAGAAGCAGACGTGAAGTTGACATGGGGGCACCTGAGGCATTGTTGGAGAACCGTCGTTGATGCTAAAGGAGGAACTAAAAGCTTAAGTAACAGAGACTATTGCCATGTGTCCTTTGAGTACTTCAACATACTTTTATATGCCCATCTCGGGGGTAAATCAGAGTATTTTGGAAAAGGAAGTTATAGGCTTAGTTGGGAAGGGTTCACATTTATTTTTACGGGGTGTCCATGGAATCCAGTTTCATTTCATTTCATTTTCATTTTGTGTGTATACTTTCTATGACCATACTACTTTCATTAATCAAGTAAATACAAAACAACCAGGCATACCTTTTTACTTAACAAAAAATTATTTAATCACTAGATAAAACAATTACAATATTTCAACTTCGACGAAGACACCTAGAAAAGAGACATCAATATGAAGAACTAAATTCTAAAAAAAACTTTTATTATTTATTTTCATACTTGGTATTTGAAAATTGTTGATGTACACTTTGAGGGAGGGTGGAAGGTTTGCGAAAGTGTGTGTTTGCACACTTTGGAAAATGGTTGACAAATATGGATGACCTAAAAGCACTGTACTTTATATGAAGGTTTCAAGTTGTTGGTAAGAGTTTTTTGTAGGCAGTTGTTCATTAAAAAGGACTCCACTCATGCAGATTTGCCTATGCTGTAGATGCATTTTTGATTTTCAACAAGATATAAACATCATAAGTACAAAGCGCATAAAAGTTTGTTACGGTATGGCAAGTACATGTGTTATTGTCTTCTATGAAGGCTTTTTTGTAAACGGTGATTGGTTCATACGAGAATGACAAACTACAGTGTTCACGCAGGAAAAATTATTGTAAGCCTTTGTTGACAGGTAAAAAAGCACAACCACGTGGGTTTTCGATCGAAGACATGCCCCCCTTACAACCAATTCTTGATTTTAATAAATGAATAAAGTATATTGACATAAAAAATTTACCATCACGAGCTGAAAATCAAACATAAACAATAACTACATTACATAAACGTGATAAACATAATTATCGATCAAAATATTTATAACAACACAAACATTTAAGACACTCCCCCATAGTTATAATGGACAAGTCCACCATTACCTGTGTAATTATATATCTTTGTCGGTCACAGTTATATATTCAACACATATTGGACAATTTATCAGAATTGCAAGATGCATGTTCATAGAAGACAAAAAGATTATCATCGGCTAGAGAGCTAACATTGTGAGTCAGGCTACAAGTAAAAATCTATTATACGGTGCGGCTTCGCCTTACCGTATAATAGATTTATACTTGCAGCCTAACTTACTATGTTAGCTCTATAGCCGATGATAATATATAATGTCAGTTGTTTGAAATATCGTGCCATTTAAGAGGTTATGGCTATTGAAATAACAAACACCAGATAATTAAGATGTTAATGGCCATTAAACTATTCAACCTGTAATTCAACTTCTTAATTGCCATTAAACTGTTCTGTGTACCCATTACTTTTTTCATGGTCATCAAACAAAAATATAATTGTTATTTTATGCCCATTAAAATGCACCAGACAAAAAATCAATTGTTAATTTAATGCCCATTAAAAATGGCTTACAAAAATTAATTGATATTTTGATGGCCATTAAAATACAGCAAACAAAAAATTAATGCCCTTAAAAATACAGTTATGGCCATTAAATATCTCAAAACAGTAATGGTGCTATTAATTATGGCTACAATTAATGCCCATTAAACTTTTGGTAAAAGAATTCATTCCCATTAACCCCTATCTAAGAAATAGTAATGGCCATTACCTAATAAGTCATGCCCATTAATGAAAAAAATAATAGTCACAATTAATGGCCATTATTTCCAGTTCATGCCTTTTTTTAATGGTTAATATTAAACTTTTTAATGGTAAAGAAAATCAATTTAATGGACAAAGCCATTAAAATTATACCATTAAATATAACCATAATTAATAGACATAATTTAATGGGTATATCTCATGGTACATTAATGGGTATTGTAACAGTAGTGATTGTTAGTCTTATTTTTCAGGTTTTTCTTTTTTTTTCTATATGAAGTTTATGTTGGCTTGTAAACTCACAAGGAGATGACATGTAAAGTTGAAAATTTACTTACAATATCATGTCTTCTGGGTTATGTCTAAACTGAATCGTAAGATTGTAAATCCATACACTAGTATGTAACTTTTTGATTTTTTTAAATCAAAGTCAGTGACACGTGACATATACATGTACATGTCAAATTTGTCGAATATGATTGATTTTTGTACTTTTAAGAGTAAAGGTTTTGAATAATCGCTCCTGTTATCTCGGTTGATATACTACATACAATATTTTTGTTTTTATTTAGGTCTAAAACTTCAGCATCGTAATTATTAAATGAAAATACTGTTTATTTACATGATACAAAATGGATTTCATGTGTTTCTTTGTATTCCGAGTGAGTAACATCAACGCAATATGTTCGCAATCGTGAAATCAAATACTCATGCTGTAAATCCGAAAATGGTATAAAAGTTTGACGGTTTTTAAAATAGAATCCTAGAAACACTGATGGATCCAGTCTTGGAAAAAGGGGGCTGCGAATGGGTTCCAGTCGATTGCTTGCCAGTTTTGTCAATTGTTACCTAAATTTTTTACTTAAATTCTGCACAAGTTTTTTTCCCAGAAAGGGGGATCCAATTCCCGGAACAATCCCGCTTTATTCGCCAATGTAGAATTCTTCATTTTCATGTTCAGTTATAAAGATTAGTTTAAATTATGAAAACAAAGGTAGTTATATACAGTGGTAAAATGGGGTGTGTATGCCTTGAATCCGCCAGTGTCAGATGTTGGGCACTTTTCCTTAATGGGTGGGATTTTTTTTTTAATTAGAGATTATAAAAAAATAGAATAATAAACAATCTATTCAATTATTTGTGAAATACCCTTGAACACTCTTGTGTAATAGCCGGAAAATTAGAAAGTTTAAACTGATCAGGGATTTAGATATTGCCTTCCCCGCAATAAATATAGATATTAACAATGCAGATCGTTCATATGTATGATTCTGTCACGCATTATGAATGTGCATATTTTCATGTTAATATTGAGAAATCACTTAATGTCATGCTTTCTTTCTGGAAGAATAAAAAACAGGAACTTCTTAATTTGGATCGTCTCTTCACTTGCTTTTTACTTGCATTTTTCTAATTTAAACAATATCTTACATTCTGCTTCATGTCAACATAATTCACTTTCCTAAACTCTTGGAAAAAATTTTATTCTACGAAAAAAAAACTTTTACTTAATTGTTCTATTAAATTAGTACATTACAGAAAATTACCTATCAGTAATATATGACAGCATAAGACAATAAACAAAATAATTGCAATGGCCTAAAATCGACTGTGACAGTTGATGACAGTGCTTGTCAGTACATGTAAATCCTATAAACATCTTACCTGTTGCAGTCCAATATAGGCCAAATAAATACTGTCACAATCAGCCACAGTCCGTCACAAGTATTGCAGTCTTTAATGGTAAAAAAGTACTGTTACAATCAGGGACAGTTATTTTCAATACAGGTAAATACTGTCATTGACTGTCATATATTGTTACAGTGCTAGGAATCTTCACACAGTCAAAGTTATGTCTATCAATCACTGCTAAGGACTGTCCCGATCCATAACAGTACTTCATAGGTGTCAATCAGCTTTTATAGGACGCTTGCAGCTCACGACAGTCAGAAAAAGACTGTTTCTGGTATGGACAGTACTGTTTTGGTTCATAGAGTAGATATCATCAATGAATAAATCTTAGCAAGTTGTATGCTAATGTTTGATTGCCAATCAAAGAAAAACATTACAAACTTCCATATATTGCTCTAGATACTGAATATGCACTGCAAGGTATTTTATTTGAAAACTTGCAATATCTGAATTTAGAAAAATTATGTTCATAACTAAAGAGTATTTCCCTCTTGCATAGCTCTGTCCTTAGCTGGGTCTGGCTTTCCTCTTTAGATTTTATTGGTAATATGTTCTCTATCAGCTTTTACATATATTTCGGTTTATGGATCTCCAAATGGTTTTATTTGATCTGCACTGAAGAGACATAAGTTGTCGAAATGCGTCTATGCAGAAACTAAATTAAAGTAACTTCGATGTTTTGTTCCTTATTATCACTGGGCCGATACCTTCGCTGGTGGACTGTTAGCCCCAGAGGGTATTCACAACCCAGTAGCCAGTACTCTGGTTTTGGCCAGGAAACTCATTTTAGCGGAAAACTTGACATATCTGAATTTTAGAAAATTATGCTTAAAACGAAGGAGAATGTCCCTCTTGCATAGCTCTGTCCTTAGCTAATTTTGGCTTTCCTCTTTAGATTCTATTGGTTATTTGTTTTATATCAGCTATTACACATATTCCGGTTTATGGATTTTCAAATGTTTTGATTGATCTGCAGTTAAGATATAACTTGTCGAAATGCGCATATGCAGAAGCTAAATTTACAGTAACTTCGGTGTTTTGTTCTTCAACAACTAATGTCTTAACCATGCAGTTAATATTTAGAAAACAAAAATTCAATCGGTTGATTATCAACAGTTCAGTTGTAAATAGCAATCCTTTACACATTCAATTAATCCATTTAGATTAATCTATTTCAGTAAAATACCAAGGGAACAAGGGATGCGTTGACCACAAAAATCGAAGTCCAAAGACATGACAAAAAACGACAACAAAGAAAAACAAAGAAAAAACAAGGACGTGAGAGGCTACAATGCACCGAAATAAAAAGACGACATCAAGAACTGAGGTACTCATTCTGTGAACACCCATGATTCCTGATGTGACATCAGGTGCTCCAGAAGGGTAAGTATTATTTGCTCCGCTAGCGACCCCGTCATACTATCAATGAGTCAATCCAGGGTCGAGTCAAAAACGGTTATGTTAAACCCGTGAAAAAGTGAAATCTAGGTGAAAATGTCCGTTTTCATATGGGACACAGACACGTCATATTTGTCAATGATGTCATGGTGACGGCCATATAATTTCTGAAGCGATGAAAGTAACAAAGGGTGAATAAATCCCTGACTAAGCAGGTTTTAGGACAGTGTTTTGCTCTATTTAAAAAATCACTATTTAAACTACATGCTCGACACTAACGAATCAACTGTGAAATGTACATTCCATAGGCTTGAGAGGTAGGTATATTGCTGCTCAAAAAAGTAAAATTCACAATTGGGAAGTTAAAACCATCACCTTTGTCATATAGCTTAGATTTCAAACGTCCACCTTTGTCAATGTATATTAAAAGATCTACGTGAGAAGCTGAAGTAGGTGTATTAGTAGTCTCTTTAATTTCAGTCTAATTGGGGTAGATCTAGTGTAAATATTCCTTGAATTTAAATTATTAAGAGAAAGTACATCGTCTTTGTAGCGGAAGCTGAAATAAGAGGACTGGGCTAGATGTGTTTTTTTTTTTTCTGTGTTAGCCCTTTGTTATAACCTGGCTTATACGAGAAAAGAAAGGGGTCAGCTAAAAGTGGCACGCAGATAGCTCCCGTGGGAATACCGATTGTCTGTTGAAAAACGCCGCCTCCGATAAAAACATACGCTAGGGGCCTTCTTGATCTCGCTTTAGGGGGTGAATATTGTTCACCTCTAGTTGAAGACCCTCAGGCGACATCAAGATGAAGACAGGAATAAAAGCTCTGTTCTTGATAAACTGGAGTTTTCTATGTATCGTGTGCGTTTTTGTCACATGTACATTCACTCCATATCCTTTCATTTTTCCTATTAAAAATTCCATGTTTCGCATGTATTGCATTGTGTAGAAGAGATGGAGATTTAATGATATAACTAAAGCTTTGAGCACATAAATCTGATTGTACCTTGATTAACACTAATGTACTCGATAAAATGCGCACAGGACTTACTTGACGGCTTTGAACGAACATTTGTTCTTCCTTTATGGGGTTTCGTCTTTATAGGTTAAGTAGCTTTTTATTCTATACAGATAACATGCAGATGATGTTCAGCTTTGGTCAAGTGATGAGAAATACTAGTATATATAATGAGAGCCAATGAAAACGCAACACCTTATATTTATGTTTTGGAAATCTTCTATATCGACATAAAGAATTTTTCTTTCGCTAAATTATTAAGCTAAGTGTCTGCTGAACGTATTGCATCCAAACATTTTTAGTCGACACCTGAAAATTTGCCACAGCATCAACTTTTGATTAAGCGATCAAAATCAAAACATTTTAATCACACTGACGAAAAATTAAAGAAAACTGGCTTATTCGGCAAATTCTGAGCTCCAATTTTGTCAAGACGTTGTTTAGAGTTGAAATTCGTCAATAATGGCAATGTTTTGAATTTTGGGGTAAAAAATACCGATGTTAGAGAATTTCAATTCTAAATCTCTAAAACATTTGATAATGTGCAGAAATGTTCCCAAAAGGTTCCAAAAGAAGCTGACAAAAAGTCAGACTGATTCATCGTGGTTCACAGAAGATAGACGCTAAAGTAATGTCTGTAAATGGAAAAACAAGGCATTTTAGAGACAACCAAGGTAATGTTTAAAGCCCCCGTCATTCATGGATTAAAAGAAAACCAGTTCCAAAACTTTGAGATGGGAAAATGTTTTCACGGGGTTAAGCTTTGTAATTGATAATAAAGAACACCAATCATGCGTAAATTCGCACCAAAACCCCATTTTTGTGCATTTCAAGGCAGGTATTGCGGTTGGCGTGGTTTCAAAAATCAGTCATGCGGAAAATTGTTTTTTTTTTTTTCTAAAACCTGTTAAGTTTCAAGTAAATTGACAACTACATTTGTTGAAAATTGTTATTTATGCGACAAAATTCTAATAAAAATTATTGCGTTTTCATTGGCATGCAGTAAATATATATTCGTACTTAAATAAGTACAAAACAACGGCAGTAGAACATCGAAGGAACAAAGGGGTGAAATTCACAAAAATCGAAGTCCAAAGACAGGGCAAAAACGAGAACACAAAAAACAATGACGTTAGACACAAAAACAATGACGCCAGACAGACACAAAGCACAGAACCAGAAACCACAACATTCAGAACAAAGGCACTCACAGTGTGAACTCCAGTGAAACTGAGAGTGACATCAGATGCTCCGGAAGGGTAAGCATGTCCTGCTCTGTTAACAGCACCCGTCACACTGTAAGTAAGGCATATGTGTTTTTGAAAGATTTGTTAGGTAGCTGATTGGTTAATGTCTTTTACTAACCCTGAGACAAAACCAATTAAAAGTCATGGTACGTGCTACTTCTCTAACCCTCAAACAGTACCAAGTTAAATTTTGAAGAGCTTTTGTAATCATCCAGTATTCAAACATAGACAAGGACAGATCAGTACCACAGACATAACTAACGAAGACAAAACTAAAATATAACTAGACAACACAAAAAAACTAAAGCACTCACAGTGTGAACAGCACTGTGGGTGATTCAATCCGGGAAAATGTCAAAGTCGGTAGTCAAATCCGGGAAGACGTGAATCTAGCTGAAAATGTCCACTTTCATTTGGGATACTGACACGTCATATCTGTCAATGATGCTATGGTGACGGCCATAGAATTTCTTGAGGGATGAAATTAACAAAGGTTGAACAAATCCCTGACTAAGCAGCTTTTGGGACAGTGTTTTTGCTCTGTTCAAAAAATCACTGTACAAACTACAAACTCGACAGTAACGAATCAACTGTGAAATGTACACTCCATAGGCTGGAGAGGTAGGTATATTGCTGCTAAGAAAGGGAAAGTTCACAATGGGGAAATTAAAATCATCACGCTTGTCATATAGCTTAATTTTCAAACGTCCATCTTCGTCGAAAAGTATACAATTCATTTCTCTTTAGTTTAAAAAATCAGCAAATTATTTTTCCAGAAAATAAAAAAAACAAAAAACAAAAAACAATCTAAGGGGACTGGGGATACCAAGGAATCAAGTAATTTTTACTTTGTGTACATGTCAATAGAAATAGCGTAATTTCAGTAAATGTTCACAAAAACGGGGAAACCATTTAATAAACAAAGGGGTCTAACGATCGATTAGCATAAAAAATGAACATGTAAATCAAACAATCAGGTTTTCTCTTTATATAAAATGGAATAAAAAAGATAACAGGAAACACCTACAACGGCCGAAAAACATAGCCACATGCCAGAAAGTAAATAGGAACTGCGCAAGAAAAAAACCCACAATAAAAATACAAAAGACAAACATAAACAACGATAGGAACTCGGGACAGCCGAGTTATATATATAATATATTTATAATTTATATATATATATTAGAATTGTGAAAAACTAGAAACCATCGGAGTTTTCTTCGGCTATGCATTTGCTTGATTAATTGATGCTTGGCGTATGGAATACCTTCCCTTTTTAAAGGAATTTAATACTTCAATAAGTCGGAGATTTTATCTAAGATAGCCACGGATATATAAGGGAAACAAGATAATGCATAAAAACGTCATTGATACACTCTCCTTTATACAAACTAAGGCTTAAAACCAAACCATCCATGTACATGTTACATGTATCTTTTACTTGCACTTTGTACTTTGTTTTACTTTGTTTGGATGAAAGATTGCTAGGTGAGAGATCGTCAATTTTCAAATTCTTTTGTCTTTTTTTTTTGCCACTAATGATTTTTTACCATAAATATAACCTATGGACACTATTTATTGTCACTGTTCTAAACTGAGTCACCCTCGCCGAAATTTACACCTTTGCAACGACGATTTTTAGGAGGGGTCACACCTGTCCGTCCATTCAATCTCTTATAAACTGTTACTCCTCTCAAAATATTAAAGCTACATTTATTTTACTTTGCAAATTGATTTGGCACATGCGAATATTGCAGATCTGCATATTTCCACGGTTTTGATTTGGCCAAAAACTTAAAGGGGTAGTTGAACATGGTTTTTAATCGAAATGTGTGTTCTCAACCCACAATATTAAAAGGTATATTAACTTTTGTTAACACAGTTGTTTTACCACTTTTATTGAAATATGTGTTCTTGAAGGATCGGCACTGGATAGCTCCTGTCACGATCTAAAGCTACGATACCCTTACTTTGAACAATAATTAGGCATACATTCATCGTGTCACCCCATTTCCTGCAAAAATGCAATTACAAAGGCTCAATTTCGGTTACTTCATGGACTATGTGATGACGAACAAGATACCACAGAACAGTGTCAGGAGGTAGTCTTTTTCCGTAAGAGAGAATACCTAATTAAGGTTACCAACAAGACTACGACTGTATTGTTAAGGAGGACAGGTACAACATTCTACAACGAAGGTAGTTTACATTGATGACCACGACCGTTTGGTCCTTACATATTATCCCAACAATGTTGCGATACAAAATATCCTACTCAAGAACTTCAAATCAGCGTTCCTGAAGGATATTTTGATGGCCTATTTTTTCAGGTCCCTTCTTTTAACAGCTTTCAGAAAAGGAAAAAGCAAAGGTCAACATTTCATCAAGATAAACTTCAAAGGTAGACACAAAATAAAAATATGTTTATTCTGGTACAAGAAGATGTAACCGGTCAGGTTGTTTCATTCGCTCGTTTCATCTCCTGCTTCTTATAAGACACCCGCCGTGTTGAACATGTCAGCTCCGGCATCAAGGTCAAATCCGGTAGAGGAAAAACAAACTTTATTGGCAAAGAGAAAGGTATGTTCTCATCTTGGAAACAGATATTCCATAGCGGTCAACAAGATCGTGATGTCGACCGTAAAACTTCTGTAGTGATGACCTAAAGTTATGGGCAACATACCTTTCTTAAGTAGCCTATTTGTAAGCCACCGAGCTCTATCAAGGTAGTCCCTGTATCGATCACAGACCCTTGAGTGGCGAATGAGTTGGGAGATGTAAACTCCATGTGCCGGTGCTTTTGCAATGTTGCTACAAAGATAAGCGAAGTTGACTATTGGAAAAGTGAAGTTATCGCGTTTTTCATATAGCCTAGTTTGTAGTGTACCTCTGTTGTCAATTTCAACATTAGTAATTAGCTTTTAAAAATTGCAAGAAGATTTAACTATAAATTATAATTAGGCCGATTGAGGCGGCGCCATCGTCATCAGCCTTCAATGTAGTGATAACATAACAACGACATCACTTTCGGATTTAAAACTTCGGCCAAGATAGCCTTTCCGGATTGCAACATCGATTTCGGTATTTAATTTTGTCAGTTTTGTTAGGACTAAAAGTTTCATAGTTTTATGACATTTTGCGAAATCAATAAAAATTGATTGATAGTTAAATGGTGTTAGACTTTCTACTAGCAATATTTGAAATATAATTCAAGATGATAACAATCAATTTGGGAACAGAGACACCCTTGGGAGGGAGTAATTTTGAATACCAATGGATAAAAGGGTTGAGGGGCAGGGATTGGCCTTACCTCCGGTTACCTACTTCTTGGGCGTATAAGGTCTTGTATATTTGTATTATCTTGGTACTGAAGAACCCATCGAACATGTCACCAGTCTTATAAATTTTTGGCTTTCACGTTAAAAATTCTATTAAGTCACGCATCACGCTTATTATAAAGGGGTATTTTTCACGATTCCCGCTCCAACAGAAAAAAAGCCCGGACACCTTCAAGACACCTTTTTATATCTTAGATAACAACAGTTTAGGATTTGCATTTTGAAATATAAACTTATTGAATTGACTGAAAACTTCATATATATAGAAATCGTGTTCAATTTTGCAATAGTCCTTGGAAGATAAATTCTTCCTTTCGGAAAAGATTGATTTGGTTTTTCTTCAAACTCTTTTTATACACCCCCTTCGAGACGATATAGGTTGTTTGGTGGAACTTAGTTCACCAAGAGTGATAAGATTGGGAATTCTATCACCAAGTCCAGAAAATCAAGGAAGTGGTTGCATGTATACCTACACATTTGTTGGATTTAACTCAGAGCGATGTCAATACATCCTCAAATTTCCCCTTCGAAAATATTATAACTTGCAATTGTTTATTTTCAAGGGATGAACGCTACAGTTTTTATGATCAGAGTTTTGAGCTCATTCCCTGCTTCACATGTTGTTATATTGATATATTTCAAAATATTTCCATCTAACTTTCACGACCCACGCTTAGATCCCTTCAGGACGCCCTATCATACCTAACACAATAACAGTCTGTATAAAATTGAAAAAGTTTATGTTTCAAATTGCATATCTTTGACTGTTATTGTGTTAAGTATAATATGAGGAAGGTGCAGCCTTGAATCACTATGAACAGAAAAAAGTACTGTCCATACCAGGAACAGTGATTTTTTCACTGTCATTCACTGTTCTCTGCTGTGGTAGTACTGTGAACTATCTATTAAGTACTGTCAAGAACTGTGCCAATCGGGTACAGTCATTAACAATAATGCCCAAGTACTGTGATTAACTGTCCAGTACTGTAACAGTAACACACAGTAAATGACAATATTTACGACTACTGTCATGCACTGTCCCGGATTGTTACAGTTTATGTCAGTTAATTACAGTTTCACTTGTACTGTCCTGCACTGTGGTTAATTGTGACAGGCAGTCACAGTCGATCACAGTATTACCGTATTTGTGCTAGATTCATGTACATGTATTTATATAGACTCTCTTTTTCTGAATCCAAAACTAAGAGTTAAAAATAACAAATAGAAATATTAATACGTAAGTTTCAGCTTTTAATTTGATTATTTCCACAACTTTTTGATGAAAAATACAAATTGTCAAACAACTATTTCCTGTATAAAATTAAAAGCCCGTGCAAATTTACTGAAAAGAAAATAAGGTCTTCAATGAAATACCAACTTTTATTAATACTGGATTATTTAATTAAAAGTAAAACAGAATTATACCAAAAACTATATAATAGAAATAAATAATGAACCAAAGATTTTAAATATCCCGACAGGGGTATAAAATTTAAGTCAACATTAAGTTGGAAGTTGGCACTAAAGAAGCAATTAAAAAAATTTGACCACATTCTCAGCTTATTCAGAAGAAATTATACAAATATTTTATTTCACCGAAACATAAATTGTTGCAGCCACGTGTGGACAATTTAAATGTCACACCTTATTACACAGGTGACATTGTTTATTGGCAAAATAACATGATACAGGGGGTGTACATGTTACTCGGGTGTGTTAATTGAAAAAAATAGATAGCGTCTATTGAAAGTATTAAAATCAACAAAATTATATCATTTCAATTGGGGCCTGGGTTTTTAACCCGAGCCGGGAAATTTTTTTGGCCCGCTACACGGGACAGATTATTTTTCCCGCTGTACACTATGCCAGGCTTGTCCACGTGTGGACAATTTAAATGTCACACCTTATTACACAGGTGACATTGTTTATTGGCAAAATAACATGATACAGGGGGTGTACATGTTACTCGGGTGTGTTAATTGAAAAAAATAGATAGCGTCTATTGAAAGTATTAAAATCAACAAAATTATATCATTTCAATTGGGGCCTGGGTTTTTAACCCGAGCCGGGAAATTTTTTT
>MJUU01070211.1:31503-82905 GCA_002080025.1 Modiolus philippinarum
ACTATCTGCAAGGCTGGACTACAGTGAGAGCATGTGAAGACGGTGTATTGGATCTCAGTGGCGTTCTAAGTACCATGATATAAAACTCGGTATGATTGTTTCTCTCCTACGTTCACCATTGTTGACGACACAAAATAGGAATACCACTCTTACGAGTGTTTCACATGTTAGTTTATTTCAAGTATTGTGTACCATTAAAACAAGAAACCCTCGAGATCTTGTCATCACACACTTGAAGAAGGAGAAATGATCTGGAGTAAACTATACATCAGGCATAAAAAAAATAAATAAAAATCAAAATAAAAAAATAACCCGGGTAAACTAATCTTACAATTTAAGCGAGTATTTAATTGCTGTTCCACATCCTGAAATGCCTTCAACGGTAAACAAAATTAGCCTGTATGCATAAATGAATTTCATTTTCGAATATCAATTAATAAACTGCAATGGATTAGTTATACATTTTAATTTTGAACCCAATTCATCAATATTTTCGGGTTATTTTATCTTTGAATGTGTTTTACCACAGAATCAAAGACCGTTGTGACCAAGTTTGATTGTAATTGCACACGTGTATCTAATAAATGTTTTCCAGTGCTCCTAATATAGATAAGATATAGATTATTATATTTCAAGAAGACGAAAGGACCTTTGTAGATCTTTGTAGTGAAGTATGGTTCCATTTGAAGCAACAATTTAAAGTAGAACAAACGCCAGATAAAAATCGATTACATTTCCATGGCTTATAAATGTAAAAGGGTCAAACGTTTTAAGGATAACTTCAGTGAGACATTGTTAGCTCCCTTTAATAAGACAGCGAAACTAACAGATTGAAATTCAACCCTTAATGTGAAGAATTCTACAATTATTTATAATTTATGGCTTATTTTTAAAGCATTAACGAACTAAAAAATGCAACATTTATGTTAAAATATTCATTCATTTGTAAACTGGATCCAAATTTTTAAAAAGCGATTTTAACTATACTATGAAATTCAGTTGTGGAATTTTGTTTGAGTTCCGATATGTAAATAGGGCATTGTTTTTCTTCAACGCTCTCCCGAATTAGGATTTGACATTACACAGAAAAAACCTCTAAACGACTTCTTTAGGTCGACTAATGCGAAACATGTTCTATTTAGATGATTCGCATTTCACTGGAAAATTAGTAACTGTATAGTTTTTTTCTCAGTAAATAATTACTGTATGTTTGTATTTGCTTACCCCTATGGGTGTAATTTGCAAGTAAATTATTATAAGATAAAGGACCGTCTCAGTTGTCTTTTAATAATCTGCAAAAACCAGTATGACAGCTTTTCAGAATTACCAATAGTATCATTTTTATTTAAGGCAAGAAGAGAATTTTTGATGATTTTCCGCGTTCTGATCTCAAAATCGGTCATAGTGCATGAATTATACCAGATCCAGACATTAATACGCCTGTTTTCAAACGTTGAACTTCGCAAATTGAGTCAGATGACATGATTATATATTATGTATATTGTGTTATGTGGTCATCGCTCGCACGATTCATGTACTAGTATTCGGGTCTTCCGCTGATCGGAGATTGTTAATTGAATTGACGACGTTCCAATTACTAAGGGACCGACCATTTAACTTGAAAAGGGGGGGGGGTTATGGTTTTTCTGGATAAATTTATTTATTTTTTTCACATGCATCAACAAAAATATTTTTTATATTATCATTATTTTTTGGGGCGGAAAGCCTCTTTCAGAAATTTGTTTTTCATCCTTTTAGCAGCCAAAATATTTTTTTCACACAAAGTTAGCTCCAAAATATTTTTGGAAAAAAAAAACATAGCCCCCCCTGCGTTGCCTGTGTAAACATATATTTGTTCTACCTGACAAAAGTTCCATTGGAAAAAATATTATAGTATTTATTTATTTAAATGCACATTTGCACCCATATACATTAGGGTTGAAGGCATACATGAACAATAACAAAACAATAAAAAACAAAACAAAGATTACAAAATGAAAAATCATGCAGTTGTTGAGTCCACTCTCCTCAGCGCAAAAGACCTTCGTGTAACGAATGAAGCAGTATACTGCACGATTTGTGGACAATTTAAACATACATACAGTTTACCTGGTTTGCTTTCAATATTTGACGTTAAACGTTTTATTTCCTGTAAATAGTTTTCTCTATGTTGTTATTACATGAAAATAAGAAATGTTCTTTATCATCAGTAGTGTTGAAGTTGCAGTTCTTACATTTTCTGTTTTCGCGTTTAATATTTTTGCACCTTTCCCTTTCAATTTCTAAAATATGATCGCTGACTCGTTAAATATTTTCTATTTTCATTTTTTTTAAATATTTTTCCAAATATGGTTCAATTTCATATTTTTTCTTAAATTTACTATACAGAAACAATTTATTACTTTCTGTGAGAGAATTTGATTTTTAAAAAAAAATATTATAAACTTTGACATAATAATTCTTCCTTTTGGAACAAATAATATATATCATTTATTCTGTCAGGAACAAATATTATAATATCTGATCCGTGGGACTAAAACCGCGGCTAGCCACGGGCACTTGTTTTAATCGAATCACACAGCACAGGTGACCTGACAAACTTACCTGAGCACCTTCCGACACGTGTACACATAGCAGGGGGTCAAATTAACATTTTTGCGATGTTTATTCAAACTGAAATGTATTTTATGAAATAAATAAAAATAATCTAAAAATGCATAAGACTTGTGGCATACATATATATTCACGTTTATACAACTTTTTTTTTTAAAATGGTATTATCGCTATATTTTATTTCTATTCCTATAATTTTGTATTTCAGCATTTTTTTTAAAAGTATTACGAAAAATAAAAATGCATTCAATTCAAATTTAAGCGGAATATACATCGATTTCCCGTTGACACTAGGCATACCTAAAATAGTTCTATAATGTTTGGTGTTTGACGGTATAATGTTGAATGTAAGATTAAAACGAAAAAAATAGATTATTTATTTCATTAGACGAAAACTATTTATTTATTAATGGTTGTAACTGCATCAGCAAGACATACAGAGGCACAGTAGTTGTACTACACAAGCACGATTGCAAGCAGATTGTAGCAACAATTTTTACAAATTCTTGATTGCAGAAAAGTTTTCCTTCACTTCATGACCGCCATAATATATCAATTATTTCTATAAGATGTTTACATAAAACATTTCCCGTTTGCTCGGGAACCAGCAATACACAAAACAATAACGTGTAGGTCAACAGATATAAGCCCTGTAGCCTTCTAAAACTGCTTGAATATGAAAAGCTTGAAGGCCGGGTTCGGAACTTGGTATGAAAGTGCATCAATACTAATTGCACAAATACAAACTACAAAAAGTTAAACTTGATAATGTGGCAAAAAGGCATGTTTAAAAAAAAACATAAGCGAAAGAAATTTTCGAAAGTTACTTTATTGAACTGAATTGTCTTTTGTTGCAGACTGCAATGAAATAATTTTCAATTCAGAAAATACATAAAGAAAAAAAGATGCGCAAAATGATTCTTTTTCATATTCAGTCTTGATTTCCTTCATGACGAAACACGCTTCAAGTACACAGTATGTCCCTTGGTGACACCCGAACGGACGATTGACATCAGCAGTTGCGAATAGCATTGCACGTGTAAGCATATTTTTCTGTGCATTGACGAATTACATATTCATTGTATTTTGTTGGACTTGAGTTGCATCCTTGATTCCCTGTAGACTTCACGAATTTACATAAAAATATATAGATAACTGAAACAATTCAAATAATAGTTTAAAAATGTGAAATATATTATCTAATTATCTCTCATTATGAAAAAAATTGAGTTAATTCAACTATGAAAGATTGAATTCACCTTAGTTTCAAAGAAAATAACACTACGACTAGAGGCGGCGGACAGGAATAAATGGAGACCGGGAGACTGAGAGAGGGGATGTGAGAACAAGCAATGAAACAACGCTTTTATTGCTGTTCTTCATCTTGAAGTCACCATGAGGCCTTCAACAATGAGCTATGCTCATACCTCATAATAAGTTCAAGACGCCCCTAGCACTGGCTTCAGCGGAATTCATTGCTGGATGTCGAGCAAAGCTACATCCATGTTTATCATGTCATGGATGCGGGATCGTCAACAAACATACAATCAACTGGCAAAGTATTTTTACAATTGCTGTCATCCTTTGCCCGACAAAAAGAACACTAGAAGACAAACACAACGTTAACCACAGGGCACTCATCGAGTCAATATGCGTTTCGTATAAGTTTATGCAGAGACATGCGCTGGTTTAAGGCAGCAGCAATTGGATTTCTCTCGGTCGGTGAAATATTATTTATAGGACTATAATTTATTCGTGAAAAACTTTTTACCTTCTGTTTACATATCAGTTCTACTATTTTTGGACATTACATGTATTTACAGCTGCATTACTTTTAAACAAAAATATTTTTCAGTGCTAAAACGAGTTTCCTCTAAAAATTTGAAAGAATCTTTTGGTTTTACCAGTAGCATTATCCGGTTATAGTGCGAATTTTCTTAGAATGTTATAGGTTTCTTTTTGCACATATATTTTTTACCATACCAAACTCTCATCGGGGGTAACTTGACTTCAATCTGACGGGGTCGGCATAAAGTTCACACCCAAAATTCGAACTTAATCAGGTCATGCGAAATTTTAGACCAGAATTTAACGTAAAAGACGAAAATGATGAACCAGACTCATCTATATTGATATATAAAAGCATACTGATTTCAATATAAACGAGTTTATTTCCTTGTTTTGCTGAATTTCTATGGTCAATTATTTTAGAACAAAAATTTCAGTCAACAGGGAATTAGACGCGAAATCTCTAGAAATTGCTAAAATGAACAAGTATACCCGAAATATCATCCCAAAATTTTGCATGAAATTTCCCGTGCGTACATAATTTATGAAGCAGGTATTCTGCTATGATAATGCCATGTTGTGACTGAAGATGCACAACACATTCTATTGCAAACTGGTGACGATGCCAAACCACACACGATGTGTTGTACACTGGCGACGATAACACAAATAGAAATACCGACTCTATTATTTATGGAACTGCTTCAATCAAGGTTAACGGTAATTGGTACCGATATCTGTAGTGTACACTGGCGACGATAACACAAATAGAAATACCGACTCTATTATTTATGGAACTGCTGCAATCAAGGTTAACGGTAACTGGTACTGATATCTGTAGTATTACAGAGTAAACGATATGCTCTTTGTATTTTTTTTTCATATTAACAGAGCATTTATACGGAAAACTAAACATCTTTACTTTAGACTTTAAAATGCAAGTCATGTCATATGCATAGTTATTGACAACACAGCACACGAGTTTGTACACCAACACATCTATAAATATGGTCATTTACTGAAAGTACTACACGTGTGTACAGTTGAAAATTGTTTATTAATTCAATCAACATTACAGCTGTGTCAAATTAACAAGATCATAAAACAAGTATATTTGATTACCTGTACTAAATAGGAGACATCGATTTACATGTGTTTAAATGGTCCTTTGCTAAATAAAGTCAAATCTGTGTGTTTGTTTCCAAGAAAACGTTATTTATTTCAACAAACTTACAAAGGGTGCTAACCTAGTGAATGCAAAATATGCACAGAATGTTTGTGCACTGAACTGAAGATTTGAATAAAATCAAGGCAACTAAATTTCATACTCAGTTCCAATCAAAGCACCCCTAGCATGACCTTTTTTTTTAGATATTTTAAAAATGGCTTTAGTGTCCACCAAGTCATGATTTACATGTACATGGAGCTGTACTGGCAACAGTCTTGATAAGATATATCAGACATATAATAGCCAAGGATATACGAGCAAAATGTATAGCCTACGTTGTTAATTTCTTTCAATCAAATTTCTCTGGAGTACTCTCATATTTTCCCTGTCATGCATCTCAGTAAACCACATGAGATAATAATACAAAGGACAGCTATTTATTTAACATCAAGATACTAAAGGAGAGCATTTTTACATACATATTTATTGTTTATTTCTGACACATAAAATTTAAGATAGGTATGATACCACTAAATGAACATATCAAATCTATATTCAAAGTGATAAATTAATCGCTACCTATAACCTGGAGTACACACTCCGGGAAGTACCCTAGTAAAATTTACGAAAACTGTTGCCTGCTCTGTGAAGACAATATATTTTCAATTGGTTTGTTATTTTTTTCCGCATTTAATGGATGTTGCGAATACATTAATACATAGTATCTATAGTTTATAAGTTGTATAAATAATGCTTCTTTACAAAGGCTCAATATTTTTGACTTTGTTGTACAACAGATAATTCAATGCTATCTTAATGGTGCATAAGTTTTTCTCAGTGTTGTTGCTTGACATTGTTTGAGGAAAATGAGTATATGATATCCACTTCTATATAAAAAAAACTAAAATATTTTGCATTATTATTTCTACGCACAACGAGGTTTATATTTCAGATAATTTCCTTCACCATTCGACACGAAATTGAGTACATTTACCAAATACATAAAATCTTCTCGAAAACTGTGGTAACAGGTCATCTGTTACATACACTGTCGATTTTCGGCATCATGCATCTGAGCATATATTGAAAATGACTCAACATAGGAACAAATTCACGCCTTAATGATCATACTTCTTTGTAAATAAAGAAATTAGCGTGGCAATTTATAATTCACATCGCGAATTGGTTTTTGATGTTTTTTTGTTGTGTACACGTACAGGGATATGGAGTAAATGTACATTAGACAACAATCTTATACATTCACCATAGAACCCGCAAAACAAGACACTCTTGTCGACGTCTAAATAGAAAAAAAATATTCATATCCCTTTGCAGATTTAACACTCCGTCAGATCTGTATGCATCAGTGTACGATTTTGAATGAAGATAATTATTTCCTTTTGGATAATAATTTTTAATACAGTTAAAAATTTTATTAGTCGGTTTTTGAGCTAACTTAACTAAGCTTTGGGAAAATGACCGTGAAGTTTTTGACCTGTAATCAGCAAAATTAAGAAATAATTCGTGAAATACTAAACTTATCTTGTCTACTAAGTTTTTGACGATTTGATATTCATATTCAGGGGGGAGGTGGGAACTTTGTAAATGAATAATTTTATCTTGGTGTCAATTATAATAGATATTTAATTTCAGTTTGAAGAACTAAAGAATATTTTTTTTATGCAAATGCCAATCAATTATTTTGATGTGACATTTGATGTGAATAAATAATTTTTGAAATTCTCATGAAGACTAATATTTTTTGTAGGCGAAATCGCCAAAACCACACACCCTAAAATTCAAATCGTCGTCCCCTAAAAGCAATTAAATATCGGATATACATATATTTTATGGTGCTGACAAGTTTAATGAAATAAACACGAAACTTTCCTTTTGAATGAGTAAATAAAGTTGAATGCAGATATTTCTGAGACCATCACAGGAAATTTTAAATGTCATGAAGTTTCGTATGTAATAGCTATGTTACCGTTCTATCTATCTGCAATTTGCGGCTGAAAATTAAAAAACAAACAAACAAACAAACATTTTGCAAAATAAATATTGGCAACTGAGTTAATCTAAAGATAAAAATAGTTTATTTTTTTAAATACATTAAAAAAAAATAAATAAATATCCATGAACACTATTACAATGTATCTATAAAATAAGATTGATTTTGAAAATTTTAGATAATTATAGATAAAAGAAATTAACTTGTACATATACGGTAAAAATCACTGTTATTAACTGAGTTGCACTGTCACAATCTGCCACAGTGCAACACAGTTATTTCAAATACTGTGGCTAACTGTCATGCACTGTTACAATCAAGGACAGTACATGACAGTAACACCAAATACTGTCAATAACTGACATGAACTGTAACAATCCGGGACAGTGCATGACAGTAGTCGTACAGACTGTCATTTACTGTATGTTACTGTTACAGTACTGGACAGTACTTGGGTATTACTGTTAATGACTGTCCCCGAACTCTCCGATTGGCACATTCATGACAGTACTTAATAGATATTTCACAATACTACCACAGCAGAGAACAGTGAATGACAGTGAAAAAATCACTGCTCCTGGTATGGACAGTACTTTTTTCTGTTCATAGTGTTATATACCAAGACGTGAGTAATGTTCAATATAACAGAGGACAAAAAATTATACCAGCACACAAATGACTTTAATATACCAAGACATAATTAGTGTTCAAGATATCTCAAGGTAAACAATTTATACCAGGACACTAGTGATTGTAATATACCAAGACATGGTTGTTGTTCAATATAACATAGTATAACAATTTATACCAGTACACGATTGACTTTAATGTACTAAGACATGATTGTTGTTCTAAAGAACTCAAGGAAAACAATTCATACCAGGACAATAATGACAGTCATGTACCAAGACATGATTGTTGTTCAATATAACACGGGAAAATGATTTATAAGAGTACACTAAGGACTGTAATATACCAAGACGTTATTGCTGTTCAATATAACAGAGGAAAATAAATTATACCAGTACAGGAGTGACAGTTTATACCAGGGCTATACTATTAAAAGACATAATTAATGTCCAATATAACTCAATGAAAACAATTTATACGAGGACACTAATGACAGTCATATACCAACACATGGTTGTCGTTCAATAAAACAAAGGAAAATAATTTATAAGAGTAAACTGATGACTGTTATATAAAAAGACGTGATTGTTGTTCAAAATAAGACAGGAAAACAATTTATACCAGTACACGAATGACAGTTTATACCAGGGCTATAATATAAAAAGGCATAATTATTGTATAGATAACTATATGAAAACAATTATTCCAGGAAACTAATGACTGTAATATACCAAGACATGATTGTTCTTCAATATAATTCAAGGAAAACAATTTATACCAGGACACTAATGACTGTAATATACCAAGACGTGATTAATGTTCAATATAACACAGCAAAATAATTCATACCAGTACACTAATGGCTGTAATATAAAATGACGTGATTCTTGTTCAGTATAACAGAGAAAAATAATTTACACCAGTTCACGGATGACAGTTTATACGAGGGCCCTAATATAAAAAAAGACATAATTGTTGTCCAATATAACTCAATGAAAACAATTTATACGAGGACACTAATGACAGTCACATACCAAGACATGACTGTTGTTCAATATAACACAAGAAAATAATTTATAAGAGCAAACTAATGACTTTAATATAAAAAGACGTGGTTGTTCTTTAATATGACAGAGAAAAACAATTTATACTAGTACACGAATGACAGTTTATTTTAGGGCTATCATATAAAAAGATATAATTCTTGTTCAATATAACTCAATGAAAACATTTTATTCTAGGACTCTAATGACTGTTATATACCAAGACGTTATTGTTGTTTAATATAACAGAGGAAACAATTTAAACCAGTACATGAACGACTTTAGTATCTCAGGACACAAATGTTGTTCAATATGAATCAAGGAAAACAATTTATACCAGGAGACTAATGCCTGTAAGATACCAAGACATGATTGTTGTTCAATTTACTTCAGGAAAGCAATCTATACCAGGACACTTGCGACTGTAATATACCAAAAAATGGTTGTTGTTCAATATAACTCCTGGAAAACATTTTATACAAGAACACTTATGACTATATCATACCAAGACATAATTGTTATTCAATATAACACAAGAAAAAAATTTATACCAGTACACGAATGACTGTAATATATCAAGACATGATTGTTATTCAATATAACACAGGAAAATAATTTACAAGAGCACACTAATGATTGTTATATACCAAAACGTGAGTAATGTTCAATATAACAGAGGACAAAAATTTATACCAGCACACAAATGACTTTAATATACCAAGACATAATTGGTGTTCAAGATATCTCAAGGAAAACAATTTATACCAGGACACTAGTGATTGTAATATACCAAGACATGGTTGTTGTTCAATATAACATAGTATAACAATTTATACCAGTACACGAATGACTTTAATGTACTAAGACATGATTGTTGTTCTAAATAACTCAAGGAAAACAATTCATACCAGGACAATAATGACATTCCTAAACCAACACACGATTGTTGTTCAATATAACACAGGAAAATGATTTATAAGAGTACACTAATGACTGTAATATACAAAGACGTTATTGCTGTTCATTATAACAAAAGAAAATAAATTATTCCAGTACACGAAAGACAGTTTATACCAGGGCTATAATATAAAAAGGCATAATTATTGTTCAATATAACTATATGAAAACAATTATTCCAGGAAACTAATGACTGTAATATACCAAGACACGATTGTTCTTCAATATGATTCAAGAAAACAATTTATACCTGGACACTAATGACTGTTTTATACCAAAACGTGATTGTTGTTTAATATAACACAGCAAAATAATTCATACCAGTACACTAATGACTGTAATATAAAATGTCGTGATTGTTGTTCAGTATAACAGAGAAAAACAATTTACACCAGTTCACGGATGACAGTTTATACTAGGGTTCTAGTATAAAAAAAGACATAATTGTTGTCCAATATAACTCAATGAAAACAATTTATACGAGGACACTAATGACAGTCATATACCAAGACATGATTGCTGTTCAATATAACACAAGAAAATAATTTATAAAAGCAAACTAATGACTTTAATATAAAACGAGGTGATTGTTGTTTAATATGACAGAGAAAAACAATTTATACTAGCACACGTATGACAGTTTATACCAGGGCTATCATATAAAAAGATATAATTCTTGTTCAATATAACTCAATGAAAACATTTTATTCAAGGACACTAATGACTGTAATATAGGGAATAATACATGGCAAAATCCGTATCCAGAGGCCCTCGTGCTGATATTGGTAACTCGGGATGATACGGCATGTGATACGGATTTTGCCATGTATTATACAGTTTATCATATTTTTAAACAGAGGACTACTAATCCGAAAAATACTGTCAAAAATTGAAATCGGTAAGAGAAAATGCATGTATTTTGTGAAGAAGTACATTTCAAAATTGGCGGAAAGGACTAGAAGTTTTGGACTAATTCTAACATGTAAAGGAAAAAAGTTTGCTAGATTTTTTAACTGATCCTCACAAAACAATTTCACCCCAAACAAATCTTTGTTATCCTCCCCTAAAACAATTTTTTTGCCCTCCCCAAAAAAAGAAAAAATGGTCCCCCCCAAAAAATTTTAACTCCCGAAATGTTTTTAAATAGAATAAGTAAAATTGAATTTTTTTTCGAAAAAAGGTATGTGATAAAGGGTTATCCATGCGATAAAGGGTATGCGATAAAGGGTAAGCCATGCGATAAAGGGTATGCAATAAAGGTATGACGTCATAGTGTGAATACGGAATGAACGTCATGCACTGTATTATATATTCAAAACGTCTGTATTTATTACTAAATATATGATAAATACCAAGACGTAATTGTTGTTTAATATAACAGAGGAAAACAATTTGAACCAGTACATGAAACGACTTTAGTATATCATGACACAAATGTTGTTCAATATGAATCAAGGAAAACAGTTTATACCAGGAGACTAATGCCTGTAAGATACCAAGACATGATCGTTGTTCAATTTACTACAGGAAAGCAATCTACACCAGGACACTTGCGACTGTAATATACCAAGAAATGGTTGTTGTTTAATATGACTCCTGGAAAACAATTTATACCAGAACACTTATGACTATATTATACCAAGACAGGACTGTTCTTCAATATAATTCAAGGAAAACAATTTATACCAGGACACTAATGACTGTAATATACCAAGACGTGATTAATGTTCAATATAACACAGCAAAATAATTCATACCAGTACACTAATGACTGTAATATAAAATGACGTGATTGTTGTTCAGTATAACAGAGAAAAATAATTTACACCAGTTCACGGATGACAGTTTATACGAGGGCTCTAATATAAAAAAAGACATAATTGTTGTCCAATATAACTCAATGAAAACAATTTATACGAGGACACTAATGACAGTCATATACCAAGACATGATTGTTGTTCAATAAAACACAAGAAAATAATTTATAAGAGCAAACTAATGACTTTAATATAAAACGACGTGATTGTTCTTTAATGTGACAGAGAAAAACAATTTATACTAGTACACGAATGACAGTTTATACCAGGGCTATCATATAAAAAGCTAAAATTCTTGTTCAATATAACTCAATGAAAACATTTTATTCCAGGACACTAATGACTGTAATATACCAAGACGTAATTTTTGTTTAATATAACAGAGGAAACAATTTAAACCAGTACATGAACGATTTTAGTATATCAGGACACAAATGTTTTTTCAATATGAATCAAGGAAAACAGTTTATACCAGGAGACTAATGCCTGTAAGATACCAAGACATGATTGTTGTTCAATTTACTACAGGAAAGCAATCTATATCAGGACACTTGCGACTGTAATATACCAAGAAATGGTTGTTGTTCAATATAATTCCTGGAAAACAATTTATACCAGAACACTTATGACTATATTATACCAAGACATAATTGTTATTCAATATAACACAAGAAAATAATTTATACCAGTACACGAATGACTGTAAAATATCAAGACATGATTGTTGTTCAATATAACACAGGAAAATAATTTGCAAGAGTACACTAATGATTGTTATATACCAAGACGTGAGTAATGTTCAATATAACAGAGGACAAAAATTTATACCAGCACACAAATGACTTTAATATACCAAGACATAATTGGTGTTCAAGATATCTCTAGGAAAACAAATTATAACAGGACACTAGTGATTGTAATATACCAAGACATGGTTGTTGTTCAATATAACATATTATAACAATTTATACCAGTACACGAATGACTTTAATGTACTAAGACATGATTGTTGTTCTAAATAACTCAAGGAAAACAATTCATACCAGGAAAATAATGACATTCATATACCATGACATGATTGTTGTTCAATATAACACAGGAAAATGATTTATAAGAGTACACTAATGACTGTAATATACCAAGACGTTATTGCTGTTCATTATAACAGAGGAAAATAAATTATACCAGTACACGAAACACAGTTTATACCAGGGCTATAATATAAAAAGGCATAATTATTGTTCAATATAACTATATGAAAACAATTATTCCAGGAAACTAATGACAGTAATATACCAAGACATGATTTTTCTTCAATATAATTCAAGAAAACAATTTATACCAGGACACTAATGACTGTAATATACCAAGACGTGATTGTTGTTCAATATAATACAGCAAAATAATTCATACCAGTACACTGATGACTGTAATATAAAATGACGTGATTGTTGTTCAGTATAACAGAGAAAAACAATTTACACCAGTTCACGGATGACAGTTTATACGAGGGCTCTGGTATAAAAAAAAGACATAATTGTTGTCCAATATAACTCAATGAAAACAATTTATACGAGGACACTGATGACAGTCATATACCAAGACAAGATTGTTGTTCAATATAACACAAGAAAATAAGTTATAAGAGGAAACTACTGACTTTAATATAAAACGAGGTGATTGTTGTTTAATATGACAGAGAAAAACAATTTATACTAGCACAAGTATGACAGTTTATACCAGGGCTATCATATAAAAAGATATAATTCTTGTTCAATATAACTCAATGAAAACATTTTATTCAAGGACATTTAGGACTGTAATATAGGGAATAATACATGGCAAAATCCGTATCACATGCCGTACCATTCCGAGTTACCAATATCAGCACGAGGGCCTCTAGCCCGAGGGCTGATATTGGTCGAGGGATGAGATACGGATTTTGCCATGTATAATACAGTTTATCATATTTTTAAACAGAGGACTACTAATCCGAAAAATACTGTCAAAATTTGAAATCGGTAAGAGAAAATGAATGTATTTTGTGAAGAAAAAATTTCAAAATGGGCGGAAAGGACTAGAAGTTTTGGACTAATTCTAACATGTAAAGGAAAAAAGTTTGCTAGATTTTTTAACTGATCCTCACAAAACAATTTCACCCCGAAACAAATCTTTGTTATCCTCCCCTAAATCAATTCCCCCCAAAAAAAAATTTTTTTGCCCCCCAAAAAAATTGTCCCCCAAAAAATATTTAACTCCCGAAATCTTTTTTAAATAAAATAAGTAAAATTGAAATTTGTTTTTTCGAAAAACGGTATGTGATAAAGGGTAATCCATGCGATAAAGGGTATGCGATAAAGGGTAAGCCATGCGATAAAGGGTATGCGATAAAGGGTACGAAGTCATAGTGTGAATACGGAATGAACGTCATGCACTGTATCATATATTCAAAACGTCTGTATTTATTACTAAATATATGATAAATACCAAGACGTAATTGTTGTTTAATATAACAGAGGAAAACAATTTAAACCAGTACATGAATGACTTTAGTATATCAGGACACAATTGTTGTTCCATATGAATCAAGGAAAACAGTTTATACCAGGAGACTAATGCCTGTAAGATACCAAGACATGATCGTTGTTCAATTTACTACAGGAAAGCAATCTATACAAGGACACTTGCGACTGTAATATACCAAGAAATGGTTGTTGTTTAATATAACTCCTGGAAAACAATTTAAACCAGAACACTTATGACTATATTATACCAAGACATGATTGTTATTCAATATAATACAAGAAAATAATTAATACCAGTACGCTTATGGTTGTAATGTACCAGACATAATTGTTATTCAATACGAGACAGGAAAATAATTTTTAAGAGGACACTTATGACTGTAATATATCAAGACAATATTGTTGTCCAATATAACTCAAGGAAAAAAATTATATCAGGACACCAAAGACTGCAAAATAACAAGATGCGATTGTTGTTCAATTTAACACAAGAAAACAATTAATACTTGTACACGAATGACTGTAATACACCAAGAGAGGATTGTTCTTCAATATACCTCAAGGAAAACAATTCATATCAGGACAGGAATGACTGCCATAAACCATTAAATGATTGTTGTTCAATATAACACAGGAAAATAATTTATAAAAGTACACTAAAGACTGTAATATACCAAGACGTGATTGTTGTTCAAAGTAACTCAAGGAAGACAATTTGTACCAGGATACTAATGATTGTAATATGCCAAGACGTGATTGTCGTTCAATATAGCAGAGGAAAACAATTTATAGCAGTTCAGGAATGACTTTAATATATCAATATATAAATGTTGTTCGAAATAACCCAAGGAAAACATGTATACCTGGACAATAAAGATTTACCAAGACATGATTGTTGTTTAATATAATACCGGAAAACAATTTATACCAGTACATGAATAACTGTAATATGCTAAGTCATGATTGTTGTTCAATATAACTCAAGGAAAGCAATCTATACCAGGACACTTTTGAGTGTAATATACAAAGACATGACTGTTGTTCAATACAACTCAAGGAAAACAATTAATACCACGACCCTTATGACTGTAATATACCAGACATGATTGTTCTTCAAAAGGAGATAGGAAAACAATTATACCAGGACATCAGGATACCTATGACTGTATAATACCAAGACATGATTGCTTTTCTACAAAATCCAATGCAAACATTTTATACCAGTACACTGATAACTGTATTATACCAAGACATAATTGTTCAATATAACAAAGGAAAACAATTTATACCAGTACACGAATGACTGTTATATAGCAAGCCATAATTGTTGTTCAATATAACTCAAGAAAACCAATTTATATCAGGAAACTTATGACTGTAAAACATAAAGACATGACTTTTGTTCAATATTACACAAGAAAACAAGTTATACCAGTACACGAATGACTGTAATATACCAAGACATGATTGTTACTCAATATAACACAAGAAAATAATTCATATCAGTACGCTTATGGTTGTAATATACCAGACATGATTGTTGTTCAATACGAGACAGGAAAATAATTTTTACCAGGACACTTATGACTGTAGTATGTCAAGACAATATTGTTGTCCAATATAACCCAAGGAAAAACAATTATATCAGGACACCAAAGACTGCAATATAACAAGATGCGATTGTTGTTCAATTTAACACAAGAAAACAATTAATACTTGTACACGAATGACTGTATTACACCAAGAGAGGATTGTTCTTCAATATAACTCAAGGAAAATTATTCATATCAGGACAGGAATGACTGCCATAAACCATTACATGATTGTTGTTCAATATAAAACAGGAAAATAATTTATAAAATTACACTAATGACTGTAATATACCACGACGTGATTGTTGTTCAATATAACTCAAGGAAGACAATTTATATCAGGACAATAATGATTATAATATGCCAAGACGTGATTGTCGTTCAATATAGCAGAGGAAAACAATTTATACCAGTTCATGAATGACTTTAATATATCAATATATAATTGTTGTTCGAAATAACTTAAGGACAACAATGCGTACCTGGACAATATGGATTTTCCAAAACATGATTGTTGTTCAATATAACACCGGAAAACAATTTATACCAGTAAATGAATAACTGTAATATGCTAAGTCATGATTGTTGTTCAATATAATTCAAGAAAAACAATCTATACCAGGACACTTGTGACTGTAATATACAAAGACATGACTGTTATTCAATATAACACAGCAAAATAATTCATACCAGTACAATAATGACTGTAATATGAAATGACGTGATTGTTGTTCAGTATAACAGAGAAAAAAAATTTACACCAGTTCACGGATGACAGTTTATACGAGGGCTCTAGTACAAAAAAGACATAATTGTTGTCCAATATAACTCAATGAAAACAATTTATACGAGGACACTAATGACAGTCATATACCAAGACATGATTGTTGTTCAATATAACACAAGAAAATAATTTATAAGAGCATACTAATGACTTTAATATAAAGCGACGTGATTGTTGTTTTATATGACAGAGAAAAACAATTTATACTAGCACACGTATGACAGTTTATACCAGGGCTATCATATAAAAAGATATAATTCTTGTTCAATATAACTCAATGAAAACATTTTATTCAAGGACACTAATGACTGTAATATACCAAGACGTAATTGTTGTTTTATATAGCAGAGGAAAACAATTTAAACCAGTACATGAACGACTTTAGTATATCAGGACACAAATGTTGTTCAATATGAATCAAGGAAAACAGTTTATACCAGGAGACTAATGCCTGTAAGATACCAAGACATGATCGTTGTTCAATTTACTACAGGAAAGCAATCTATACCAGGACACTTGCGACTGTAATATACCAAGAAATGGTTGTTGTTCAATATAACTCCTGGAAAACAATTTATACCAGAACACTTATGACTATATTATACCAAGACATGATTGTTATTCAATATAATACAAGAACATAATTTATACCAGTACGCTTATGGTTGTAATATACCAGACATGATTGTTATTCAATAAGGGACAGGAAAATATTTTTTACCAGGACACTTATGACTGTAATATATCAAGACAATATTGTTGTCCAATATAACTCAAGGAAAAAAAAATATATCAGGACACCCAAGACTGCAATATAACAAGATGCGATTGTTGTTCAATTTAGCACAAGATAACAATTAATACTTGTACACGAATGACTGTAATACACCAAGAGAGGATTGTTCTTCAATATAACTCAAGGAAAACAATTCATATCAGGACAGGAATGACTGCCATAAACCATTACATGATTGTTGTTCAATATAACACAGGAAAATAATTTATAAAAGTACACTAATGACTGTAATATACCAAGACGTGATTGTTGTTCAATATAACTCAAGGAAGACAATTTATACAGGATACTTATGATTGTAATATCCCAAGACGTGATTGTCGTTCAATATAGCAGAGGAAAACAATTTATAGCAGTTCATGAATGACTTTAATATATCAATATATAATTGTTGTTCGAAATAACCCAAGGGAAACAATGTATACCTGGACAATAAGGATTTACCAAGACATGATTGTTCTTCAATATGACACCGGAAAACAATTTATACCAGTACATGAATAACTGTAATATGCTAAGTCATGATTGTTGTTCAATATAACTCAAGGAAAACAATCTATACCAGGACACTTGTGAGTGTAATATACAAAGACATGACTGTTGTTCAATATAACTCAAGGAAAACAATTAATACCACGACACTTATGACTGTAATATACCAGACATGATTGTTCTTCAAAAGGAGACAGGAAAACAATTATACCAGGACACCAGGACACCTATGACTGTATAATACCAAGACATGATTGTTTTTCTACGAAATCCAATGCAAACATGTTATACCAGTACAGTGATAACTGTTTTATACCAAGACATAATTGTTCAATATAACAAAGGAAAACAATTTATACCAGTACAAGAATGACTGTAATATAGCAAGCCATAATTGTTGTTCAATATAACTCAAGAAAAACAATTTATACCAGAACACTAATGACTGTAAAACAACAAGACATGACTTTTGTTCAATATTACATCAGAAAACAATTTATACCAGTACACGAATGACTGTAATATACCAAGACATGATTATTATTTTTATATAACTCAAGGAAAACAATTCATACCAGGACACGAATGACTGTCATATACCAAGATATAATTATTGTTTAATACAACTCAAGGAACACAATTTATACCAGGACACTAATGATTGTAATTTACCAAGACATGGTTGTTGTTCAATATAACACCGTAAAGCAATTTATACTAGTACAAGAATGACTGTAATATGCCAAGACATGATTGTCATTCAATATAAATCAAGGAAAACAATTTATAAGAGGACGCTTATGACTGTAACATACCAAGACATGATTGTTGTTCAATATAAAAGAGAGATGAAAAGAATCGATACCAGAACACTAACGACTGTAATATGCTGAGACATGATTGTTGTTCAATAAAAATCAAGGAAAACATTGTATACCAGAACACTAATGACTGTAATATACCAAGACATAATTGTTGTTCAATAAATCACAGGAAAATAATTTATACCTGTACGCGAATGACTGTAATATACCAAGACATGATTGTTGTTCAATATTACACATGAAAATAATTTACAAGAGTACACTAATGATTGTAACACACCAAGACGTGATTGTTGTTCTATATAACAGAGGAAAACAATTTATACCAGTACACGAATGACTTTATTATACTAAGACATAATTGGTGTTCAAGATATCTCAAGGAAAACAATTTATACCAGGACACTAATGATTGTAGTATACCAAGACATGGTTCTTGTTCAATATAGCATAGTTAAACAGTTTATACCAGTACACGAATGACTTTAATATACCAAGACATAATTGTTGTTCAAGATATCTCAAGGAAAACAATTTATACCAGGACACTTATGATTGTAGTATACCAAGACATGGTTCTTGTTCAATAAAGCATAGATAAACAATTTATACCACTACCCGAATGGCTTTAATGTGATTGTTATTCAAAATAAGACAGAAAAACAATTTATATCAGTACACGAATGACAGTTTCTACCAGGGCTATAATATAAAAAGGCACAATTGTTGTTCAATATAACTATATGAAAACAATTATTCCAGGACACTGATGACTGTAATATACCAAGACATGATTGTTGTTCAATATAATTCAAGAAAACACTTTATACCAGGACACTAATGACTGTAATATAAAAAGACGTGATTGTTGTTCAATATAACACAGCAAAATACAAAATATAACTCAAGGAAAACAATTTATTCCAGGAATTAAATGACTGTTAAATGACAAGACATGGTTGTTGTTAAATATAAGACATGAAAACAATTTATACCAGTATAGGGACGACTGAAATATACCAAGACATTATTGTTGTTAAATATAACACAGAAAAACAATTTACACCTGTACACGAATGACCATTATATACAAAAAAAAACATGATTGCTGTTCAAAACAATACAAGAAAAACAATTTATACCAGAATATAACAAGACATGATTGTTGTTCAATATAACACAAGAAAACAATTTATAACAGTACACAAATGACTGTAATACATGATTGTTGTTCAATATAACACAGGAAAATAATTTACAAGAGTACACTAATGATTGTAATATACCAAGACGTGATTGTTGTTAAATATAACAGAGGAAAACAATTTATACCAGTACACGAATGACTTTAATATACCAAGACATAATTGGTGTTCAAGATAACTCAAATAAAACAATTTATACCAGGACACTTATTGTGGTAATATACCAAGACATGGTTGTTGTTCAATATAACATAGTAAAACAGTTTATACCAGTACACGAATGACTGAAATGTACTCCGACATGACTGTTGTTCAATATAATTTAAGGAAACAATTCATACCGGGACAATAATGAAAGCCATATGCCAAGACATGATTGTTGTTCAATATAACACAGGAAAACAATTTATAAGAGTACACTAATGACTATAATATACCAAGACGTAATTGCTGTTCAATATAACAGAGGAAAACAATTAATACCAGTACACGAATGACAGTTTATACCAGGGATATTATATAAAAAGACATAAATCTTGTTCAATATAACTCAATGAAAATAATTTAGTCCAGTACACTAATGACTGTAATATACCAAGACGTGATTGTTGTTTAATATAACAGAGGAAAACAATTTATACGAGTACATGGAGGACCAAGATACAAATGATGTTCAATATGAATCAAGGAAAACAGTTTATACCAGGAGACCAATGACTGTAATATACCAAGACATGATTGTTGTCCAATATAACTCCAGGGAAATAATCTATACCAGGACATTTACGTCTGTATTATACCAAGACATGGTTGTTGTTCAATATAACTCCTGGAAAACAATTTATACCAGGACACTTATGACTATAATATACCAAGACATGATTGTTATTCAATATAACAGAGGAAAACAATTTATAGCAGTTTACGAAAGACTTAAATATAACAAGACATAATGGTTGTTCGATATAATCAAGGAAAACAATTCATACCTGGACAATAAGGATTTACCAAGACAATTTATACCAGTACACTAATGATTGTAATATACCAGACATGATTGTTGTTCAATATAAGACAAGAAAATAATTTATACCAGGACACTAATGACTGCAATATATCAAGTCAATATTTTTGTTCAATATAACTCAAGGAAAAGAATTTATACAAGTACAGCAAAGACTGCAATATAACAAGACACGAATGTTGTTCAATTTAACACAAGAAAACAATTAATCCCAGAACACGAATGACTATAATATACCAAGAGATGATTGTTCTTCAATATAACTCAAGGAAACAATTCACACCAGGACACGAATGACTGCCATATCCCATGACATGATTGTTGTTCAGTATAACACTGATAAATAATTGATAAAAGTACAATAAGGACTGTAATGTACCAAGACGTGATTTTTGTTCAATATAACAGAGGAAAACAATTCATAGCAGTTCACGAATGACTTAAATATAACAAGACATAATTGTTGTTCGATATAATCAAGGAAAGCAATTTATACCTGGACAATAAGGATTTATCAAGACATGGTTGTTGTTCAATAAAACACTGGAAAACAATTTATACCAGTACATGAATGACTGTCATATGCAAAGTCATGATTGTTGTTCAATATAACTAACGGAAAACAATTTATACCAGGACACTTATGACTGCAATATACCACACTTGTCGTTAAAAAGGAGACAGGAAAACAATTTATACCAGAACACAAGGACACTTATGATTGTATTATACAAAGACATGATTGTTGTTCAAAATGAGACTGGAAAACAATTTATACCAGGACACTAATGGCTCTAATATACCAAGACATGATTGTTATTCTACAAAATCCAAGGAAAACATTTTATAACAGCGTGCTAATAACTGTACTATACCAAGACATGATTGTACAATATAACACAGAAAAACAATTTATATGAGGACACTAATGACTGCAATATACCAAGATATGGTTGTTGTTCAATTTAACACAGGAAAATAATTTATACCAGTACACGAATGACTTTAGTATACCAATTCATAATTATTGTTAAAAATGGCTCAATGAAAACAGTTTATACCAAGACACTAATGGCTGTAATTTACCAAGACATGATTGTTGTTCAATATAACTCATGGAAAACTATCTATACCAGTACACAAATGACTATAATATATCAAGACATAATTCTTGTTCAATATAAATCAAGGAAAACAATTTATACCAGGACACTAATAACTGTAATATAGTAAGACTTGATTGTTCTTCAAAATAACTTCCAAAAATAATTTATGTCAGTACATGAATGACTGTAATAAATCGGGACATGATTGTTGTTCAATATAACTCAAGGAAAACAATATATACCAAAACACTTGTGACTGTAATATACCAAGACATGATTGTTATATAATATGACACAGAAAAACTATTTACACCAGTACATTGATGGCTGTAATATATAAGACATGATTGTTGTTCAATATAAGACAGGAAAACAATTTATACCAGCACACACATGACTGTAATATATCAAAACATGATTGTTGTTCAATACAACTCAAGGAAAACAATTTATACCAGGACACTAATGACTGTAAAATAAGAAGACATGACTTTTGTTCAATATAACACAAGAAATCAATTTATACCAGTACACGAATGACTGTAATATACCAAGACGTGATTGTTATTTTTATATAACTGAAGGAAAACAATCAAACCAGGTCACGAATGACTGTCATATACCATGAAATGATTGTTGTTCAATATAACTCAAGAAAAACAATTTATACAATTACATGAATGACTGTTATATGCGAAAACATGATTGTTATTCAATATAACTCAAGGAAAACAATCTATACCAGGACACTTGAGACTGTAATATACAAAGAAATGGTTGTTATTGAATATAACTCAAGGAAAACAATTTATACCAGGACACTTATGACTGTAGTCACTATTAACAGAGAAAAGTACTGTCCATACCAGGAACAGAGATTTTTTCACTGTCATTGACTGTTCTCTGCTATGGTACTGTGAAATATCTATTAAGTACTGTCAAGAACTCTGCCAATCGGAGAGAGTTATTAACAGTAATACCCAAGTGCTGTGATTAACTGTCCAGTACTGTAACAGTAGCACACAGTGCATGACAGTCTTTACGACTACTGTCGTAAAGACAGTATTGTGACAGGCGGATTTTATTTTATCTTTAGATTAAATCGGCTGCCAATATTTATTTTGCAAAATGTGTGTTTGTTTGTTTTTTTTTATTTCAAGCCGCAAATTGCAGATAGATAGAACTTTAACATAGCAATTGCATACGAAACTTCATGACATTTAAAATTTCCGGTGATGGTCTCAGAAATATCTGCATTCGTACGTTGTTTACTTATTCAGAAGGAAAGTTTCGCGTTTATTTCATTAAACTTGTGAGCACCATAAATATATGTATATCCGATACTTAATTGCTTTTAGGGGACGACCATTTGAATTTTAGGGTTTGTGGTTTTGGCGATTTCGCCTACTAAAAATATTCGTTTTCATGAGAATTTCGAAATTATTTATTCACATCAAATGTCATGTCAAAATAATTTATTTGCATTTGAATAAAAAATTCATTCTTTAGTTCTGCCTCCCCCTACAAAAATAATGTTAATATAAAAATATTTTTGTTGATGCATGTGAAAAAAAAATTGTCCAGAAAAAACCCTAAAACGGACCCCCCCCCCTCCCCATTGAATTTAAATGGTTGGTCCCTTAGTA
Source organism: Modiolus philippinarum (assembly GCA_002080025.1). Lineage (NCBI taxonomy): Eukaryota > Metazoa > Mollusca > Bivalvia > Mytilida > Modiolidae > Modiolus > Modiolus philippinarum. The sequence goes on from MJUU01070211.1 coordinate 55,525, forward strand.
ATTGGAACGTCGTCAATTCAATTATCAATCTCCGATCAGCGGATGACCCGAATTTTAGTACATGTATAGTCCCAGCGGCCATATAACACAATATACATGATATATAATCATGTCATCTGACTCAATTTGACGTTTGAAAACAGGCGTATTAATGTCTGGATCTGATATAATTCATGCACTATGACCGATTTAAGATTCGAACGAGGAAAATCATCGAAATTTCTCTTCTTGCCCTAAATAAAAATTACTAGCAAATATGTTATGATCTTTCATCTTATCACGATCTTGACAAGCTTAACACAATTTTGTTAAGACTGTGTAAGATATTCTGCCATATTTCAAGATAATTGCTTTCCTGGACGATTAATACCTATTCAGTTTATCAAGATCAAACAAGATAATCGCGTTCAGGGACGATCAAGACGAGTTAAGTTTGTTAGGATCAAACAAGATCACACATCTTAACAAGTGGTCTTATTTTAAACTATCTTAACACGTCTTGATCGTCCTTGAAATCAATTATCTAAAAAAACAACTTAAAATCATACACCGTCTTAACAAAATTGTGTTAAGCCTGTCAAGATCGTGATAAGATCAAAATAGCCAAACAAGATCAAAACATATCTGCTAGTGAATGCCACTATTGGTACTTCTGAAAAGCTGTCATACTGGTCTTTGCAGATTATTTAAATACAACCGAAACGGTGCTTTATTTTATAATAATTTAATTGCAAATTACACCCATATGTGGTAAGCAAATACAAACATACAGTATTTATTTACTGAGAAAAAGCTATACAGTCACTAATTTTCCAGTGAAATGTTGAATCATCTAAATAGAACATGTCTCGCAACACTGGACATAAAGAAGTCGTTTAGAGGCTTTTGCTGTGAAATGTCAAATCCTAATTCGGGAAAGCGTTGAAGAAAAACAACGCCCTATTTACATATCGGAACTCAAACAAAATTTCACGACTGAATTTCATAGTTTAGGTAAAATCGCCTTTAAAAATTTGGATCCAATTTACAAATGAATGAATATTCCAACATTAATGTTGCACTTTTAGTTCGTTTATGGTAGTTTTGCACTTTTTAGTTCGTTTATGCTTTAAAAATAAGCCATTATTTATAAATAATTGTAGAATTCTTCACAATAAGTGTTGAATTTCATTCTGTTACTTTTGCTGTCTTATTAAGGGGAGCTTACAATGTCTCACTAAAGTTATCCGTTACACTCCCTTCTCCAAAAAACGTTTGACCCTTTCACATTTATAAGCCATTGAAATTTTATCGATTTTTAGATGTGAAAAGTATCTGGCGTTTGTGTTACTTTAAATTGTTGCTTCAAAATGGAACCATATTTAGCACTGGAAAACATTTGATTAACATTGGATACACGTGTGCAGTTACAATCAAACTTGGTTACAACGGTCTTTGATTCTATGGTAAAACACATTCAAAAATAAAATAACCCGAAACTAATTATGAATTGGGTTAAAAATTAAAATGTATAACTAATCCATCGCAGTTAATTAATTGATATATGAAAATGATACACATTAATGCATACAGGCTAATTTTGTTTATCGTTGAAGCATTTCAAGATGTGGAAAAGCAATTAAATACTCACTTAAATTGTCAGATTGGTTTACCCGGGTTATTTTATTATTTTATTTTATTGCCTACTGTATAGTTTACTCCAGATCATTTCTCTTTCTTCAAGTGTGTGATGACAAGATCTCGAGGGTTTCTTGTTTTAATGGTACACAATACTTGATATAAACTAACATGTGAAACACTCGTAAGAGTGGTATTCCTATTTTGTGTCGTCTACAATAATGAAGGTAGGAGAGAAACAACCATACCGAGTTTTATATCATGGTACTTAGAACGCCACTGAGATCCAATACACCGTCTTCACATACTCTCACTGTAAGCCTGCCTTGCAGATAGTTAATCAATTACAAAGATTGTAAAAATTTTCCATGATAAATAGTTTCTGTAAATAACATTATTACTGCCCTCTGTTAGTTTCAATTTTTACTCGTGTAAATATGAACCAGTATTGAATTATCTCCCTTTTTAGTCTAGAAGAGATGCATTTAAATCCTTACTTATTATATTTAAGTCAAAGCATTGCTAACTTGCACTTAGACAATTGCAGACAATATACAGAAAAATAACATGACTAATAACAGAAGTTAACATTACTGCAGAAAAATGCATTCCACGTACATATATAGGAGAGATTAAACCATACTTTGTTTTTCTAAAAAAAGTATTACCTATCAAGCGACACTTTCTCATAATCTTCCAAATGAGTTAAATAGAGTTAATAAAGACAGTGTTTGGGGTTTACTGCAGCCAGTAATGGTACGTCCCCCTTTTACTCATAGACTGGATATTCAATTTATAATTGTTTGGTTTTAATACCTTTCTGTAGAACATTTTATAACAAATTTCTTCTACACTACAGGAGAGTCTCGATTTTTTGCCTCTTACTAACATTTTTAATAACGACCACTATCAATCAAATACTTACTAGACACCCCTTTTATTTCATCATTTTTCAGTCTGTTTGTGAATCATTATACATGTAGATTTGGTTTAAAGACAAAAAACAAAACCAAAAAAAAAAGACACGAACAGAAAACAGCTTGTAGAAAATGGGTCTCTATCTTCTCAAGTGAACATGTCTAAGAGGCACGAACTATTTGATTTTCAGCGGTGGGGGAGCTGGTATTTAAAATTTCTGGCCCTGATTTTTGCCCCAAAAAAATTTCTGACCGGCATCTTGGTTGAAAAAAAAATATTCCGGCTCTGACTGTTGTCCATCAGAAACTAAGCCTGATATGCCAAAAATACTTCCCGGCTCGGGTAAAAATCCCAGCCGCCCTCCAGAAAATCAAATGGTTCTTGCCTGACTTTTTGATACAATTGAAATGATATAGTTTTGTTGATTAGACGTTATCTATTTTTTTTTCAATTAACCCACCCGAGTAACATGTACACCCATGTATCATGTTATTTTGCCATTTTTGACACAAACAATGTCACCTGTGTAATAAGGTGTGACATTTTAAATTGTCCACACGTGGCTGCAACAATTTATGATTCGGTAAAATAAAATATTTGTATAATTTCGTATTCGTCTGAATAAGCTGATAATGTGGTCTTTTTTTTTTTGCCTCTTTTAGTACCAAATATCAACTTGATGTTGACTAAAATTTTCTATTCCGGCCGGAAAATTTAAGATCTTCTGTTCATTATTTATTTCTATTATATCTCATACAATATATAGTTTTTTGGTATAGTTCTGTTTTACTTTTAATTAAATAATCTAGTATAAATAAAAGTTGGTATTTCATTGAAGACATTATTTTCTTTTCAGTAAATTTGCACTGGCATTTTATTTTATACAGGAAATAATTGATTGCTTGACAATTTGTATTTTTCATCAAAAACTTGTGGAAATAATCAAATTAAAAGCTGAAACTTACGTATTAATATTGTATTTATTATTTATTACTATTAGTTTTGGATTCAAGAAAAGAGAGTCTATATATATATTTATACAAGAATCTAGCACAAATACGGTAATACTGTGATCGACTGTGACTGGCTGTCACAATCCACAACAGTGCAGGACAGTACAAGTGAAACTGTAATTAACAGACATGCACTGTAATAATCCGGGACAATGCATGACAGTAGTCGTAAATACTGTCATTTGCTGTGAGTAACTGTTGCAGTACTGGACAGTTAATCACAGTACTTGGGTAGTACTGTTAATGACTGTCCCCGATTGGCACAGTTCTTGACATTAGTTTATAGGTTTTTCACAGTAGTGGGACAGGGGATAACAGTTAATGACAGTGAAAAAATCACTGTTCCTGGTATAGACATTACTTTATTTGGTTCATAGTGAATGACATGATTGTTTTTCATTATAACAGAGGAAAATAATTTTTACCAGTACACGAATGACTGCAATATATCAATACAGAATTGTTGTTCAATACAACTCAAGGAAAACAATTTATTCCAGGAATCGAATGACTGTAAAATGAAAAGACATGGTTGTTGTTAAATATAACACATGAAAATAATTTATACCAGTACACGGATGACTTTAATATACCAAGACATTTTTGTTGTTCAATATAACACAGGAAACAATTTACACTTGTACATAGCATCATTGAAAGATATGTCGTGTCAGTATCCCAAATGAAAGTGAACATTTTCAGCTAGATTCACGTCTTACCGGATTTGACTACCGACTTTGACATTTTCCCGGATTGAATCGCCCACAGTGTGACGGTTGTTGTTAACAGAGCAGGACATGCTTAACTTTCAGAGCACCTGATGTCACTCTCAGTTTCACTGGAGTTCACACTGTGAGTGCCTTTGTTCTAAATGTTGTGGTTTCTGGTTCTGTGCTTTGTGTCTGTCTGGCGTCATTGTTTTTGTGTCTAACGTCATTGTTTTCTGAGTTCTCGTTTTTGCCCTGTCTTTGGACTTCGATTTTTGTGAATTTCACCCCTTTGTTTCTTTCGGTATTGTACTGCCGTTGTTTTGTACACGAATGACCATTATATACAAAAAAGCATGAATGTTGTTCAAAATAATACAGGGAAACCAATTTATACCAGTACACGAATGATTGTAATATACCAAGACATGATTGTTGTTCAGTATAACTCAAGGAAAACAATTTATACCATGACACTATTGACTGTTATATGTTGTTCAATATAACACAAGAAAACAATTTATAACAGTACACGAATGACTGTAATATACCAATACATGATTGTTGTTCAATATAACACAGGGAAATAATTTACAAGAGTACACTAATGATTGTAACATACGAAGACATGATTGTTGTTCTATATAACTGAGGAAAACAATTTATACCAGTACACGAATGACTTTTATATACCAACACATAATTGGTGTTCAAAATAACTCAAGGAAAAAAATTCATACCAGGACAATTATGAAAGACATATAACAAATACATGATTGTTGTTCAATATAACACAGGATGTCAATTTATAAGAGACACTAATCACTGTAATATACCAAGACGTGCTTGCTGTTCAATACAACAGAGGAAAACAATTTATACCAGTACACGACTGACAGTTTATACGATGGCTCTAATATGTAAAGACATAATTGTTGTCCAATATAACACAATGAAAACAATTTCTTCCAGGGCACTAATGACTGTAATATACCAAGATGTGGTTGTTTTTTTAATATAACAGAGGAAAACAATTTATACCAGTACATGAACGACTTTAGTATACCAAGACACAATTGTTGTTCAATATGAATCAAGGAAAACAGGAGACTGTATACCAAGACATGATTGGTGTTCAGTATAACTCCAGGAGAACAAGCTATACCAGGACACCTGCGACTGTAGTATACCAAGACATGGATGATGTTCAATATAACTACTGGAAAACAATTTATACCAGGACACTTATGATTATAATATACCAAGACATGATTGCTTTTCAACATAACACAAGAAAATAATTTATACCAGTACACTAATGATTGTAATATACCAGACATGATTGGTATGAGACAGGAAAATAATTTATACCAGGACACTAATGACTGTAATATATCAAGACAATATTGATGTTCAATATAACTCAAGGAAAACAATTTATACCAGGACACCAAAGACTTTAATATAACAAGACACGATTTTAGTTCAATTTAATACAAGAAAACAATTAATACCAGTACACGAATGACTGCCATATACCAAGACGTAATTGTTGTTCAATACAACAGAGGAAAACAATTTATACCAGTTCACGAATGACTTTAATATACTAAAACATAATTGTTGTTCAATATAACTCAAGGAAGACAATTTATACTAGGACACTTATGATTTTAATATACCAAGACGTGAGTGTTGTTCAACAAAGCAGAGGAAACAATTTATACCTGTTCATTAATGACTTTAATATGACAAGACATAATTGTTGTTCGCTATAACTCAAGGAAAAAAAAGTATACCTGGATAAAAAGGAGTTACCAAGATATGGTTGTTTTTCAATATAACACCGGAAAACAATTGATACCAGTACATGAATGACTGTAATATGCAATGTCATGATTGTTTTCAATATAACTCAAGGAAAAGATTTTATACCAGGACATTTGTGACTGTAATATAAAAAGACATGACTGTTGTTCAATATAACTCACGGAAAACAATTTATACCTGGACACTTCTGACTGTAATTGTTCAAAAGGAGACAGGAAAACAATTTATACCGGGACACAGGACACTTATGACTATTATGCCAAGACATGATTGTTGTTCAGAATGAGACAGAAAATAATTTATGCCAGGACACTAATGACTGTAATATTTCAAGACATGATTTTTGTTCAAAATAAGACATTCAAACAAATTATGCCAGGACACTAATGACTGTTATATACCAAGATATGATTGTTGTTCTGCAAAATCTAAGGAAAACATTTTAAACCAGGACACTAATAACTGTATTATACAAAGATATGATTGTTCATTATAACACAGGAAACAATTTATACGAGGTCACTAATGACTGTAATAAACCAGGATATGGTTGGTGCTCAATATAACACAGGAAAACCATTTATCCCAGTTCACGAATGACTTTAGTATACCAATTCACAATTGTCGTTCAAAATGTCTCAAGGAAAACAGTTTATAGCAAGACAATAATGATTGTAATATACCAAGACCTGATTATTGTTCAATATAACACAGGAAAACAATTTATACTAGGCAACTAATGACTGCGATATACCAACACATGATTGTTGTTCAATATTAAACAGTTAAACAATTTATACCAGTACATGATAGACTGTAATAAACCAAGACATGGTTGTTGTTCAATATAACACTTGGAAAACAATTTATGCCAATACACTAATGTCTGTAATATACCAAGACATGATTGTTGTTCAATATAACAGAGGAAAACGATTTATACCTGTACAAAAATGACTGCTATATACCAAGACATGATTGCTCTTCAATATAACTTAAGGAAAACAAGTTATACAATGACACTAATGACTGCAATATGCCAAGACATGATTGTTGTTCAATATAACACAGGAAAACAATTCATGCCAGGAAACTAATGACTGTTATATACAAAGACATAAATGTTATTCAATATAACTCAAGGAAAACAATTTATACCAGGACATTAATGACTGGAATATACCAACACATGATTGTTGTAGAATATAACACAGGAAAACAATTTATACCAGGACACTTATGACTGTAATATGCCAATACATGATTGTTGTTCAATATAACACAGTAAAAGTTTTTTACGGAAAAATGAATGACTCTAATATACCTAGACATGATTGATGTCAAATATAACTCAAGGAAAACCATCTGTACCAGTTCGTGAAAGACTGTAATATACCAAGACATGATTGTTGTTCACTATAACTCAAGGAAAACAATTTATACCAGGAAACTAATAACCCTTATATACCAAGACATAATTTTTGTTCAATATAACAGAAGGAAAATAATTTATACCAGGTCACTTATGACTGTAATATACCAAGATATGATAATTGTTCAATATATCGTAAGGAAACAATTTACACCAGTACACGAATGACTCCATTATACAAAGAGCTCATTGTTGTTCAATATAACTCAAGGAAAACAATGTACACCAGTACACTAATCACTGTAATATACCAAGATATATTTGTTTTTCAATATAACTCAAGGAAAACAATCTATACCAGTACACGAATGACAGTAATGCACCAAGAGATGATTGTTCTTCAATATTACTCAAGGAAAACAATTCATAGCAGGACACAAATGACTGCCATATACCATGACAAGATTGTTGTTCAATATAACACAGGAAAACAATTTATACGAGGGCACTAATGGCTGTAATATACCAAGATATGGTTGGTGTCCAATATAACACAGGAAAACAATTTATCCCAGTACACGAATGACTTTAGCATACCAATTCACAATTGTCGTTCAAAATGTCTTAAGGAAAACAGTTTATACCAAGACAATAATGATTGTAATATACCAAGATCTGATTAATGTTCAATATAACACAGGAAAACAATTTATACTAGGAAACTAATGACTGTGATATACCAACACATGATTGCTCTTCAATATAAAACAGTTAAAGAATTTATACCAGTATATGATTGACTGTAATAAACCAAGACATGATTGTTGTAAAATGTAACTCAAAGGAAACAATTTTTACACGTACACGAAAGACTGTAATATACAAAGACATGATTGTTGTTCCATATAACTCAAAGAAAACAATTTATACCAATACACTAATGTCTGTAATATAACAAAACATCATTGTTGTTCAATATAACACAGGAAAACGATTTATACCTGTACAAAAATGACTGTTATATACCAAGACATGATTGCTCTTCAATATAACTCAAGGAAAACAATTTATACAAAGACACTTATGACTACAATATACCAAGACATGATTGTTGTTCAATATAACACAGGAAAACAATTGATGCCAGGAAACTAATGACTGTTATATACAAAGACATAAATGTTATTCAATATAACTCAAGGAAAACAATTTATATCATGGACACTAATGACTGTAATATACCAACATATGATTGTTGTTGAATATAACACAGGAAAACAATTTATACCAGGACACTAATGACTGTAATATGCCAATACATGATTGTTGTTCAATAAAACATAGTAAAACAATTTATACCAGTAAATTTATGACTCTAATATACCTAGACATGATTGTTGTCAAATATAACTGAAGGAAAACCATTTGTTCCAGTACACGAAAGACTGTAATATACCAAGACATGATTGTTGTTCACTATAAGTCAAGGAAAACAATTTATACCAGGAAACTAATAACCCTAATATACCAAGACATAATTTTTGTTCAATATAACACAAGGAAAACAATTTATACCAGGTCACTTATGACTGTAATATATCAAGATATGATAGTTGTTCAATATATCGTAAGGAAAACAATTTATACCAGTACACGAATGACTCCATTATACAAAGACATCAGTGTTGTTCAATATATCTCAAGGAAAACAATGTACACCAGTACACAAATCACTGTAATATACCAAGATATAATTGTTGTTCAATATAACTCAAGGAAAACAATCTATACCAGTACACGAATGACAGTAATGCACCAAGAGATGATTGTTCTTCAATATAACTCAAGGGAAACAATTCATACCAGGACTCCAATGACTCCCATATGCCATGACATGATTGTTGTTCAATATAACACAGGAAAAAGATTTATAAAAGTACACTAATGACTGTAATATACCAAGACGTGATTGTTGTTCAATATAACAGAGGAAAACAATTTATACCAGTTCAAGAATGATTTCAATATACCAAGACATAATTCTTGTTCAATATACTGGTGTAAATTGTTTTCTGTGCTTTATTGAACAACAATCATGTCTTGGTATATTAGAGTTATTTGTGTTCTGGTAAAATTCTTTTCTGGTTTTATATTGAACAACAATCATGTCTTGGTATATTATAGATATTAATTTTCTGGTGTAAATTGTTTTCCGGTTTTATATTGAACAGCGATCATGTCTTGCTTTATTACAGTCATATGAGTACATTTAAAAATTGTTTTCCGGTGTTTTATTGAATAGCAATCGTGTCTTTGTAGATTACGGTCATTTGTGCACTGGTATAAATTGTTTTCCTTGAGTTATATTAAACAACATGAATGTCTTGGTATAGTACAGTCATTTGTGCACTGGGATAAAAGGCTTTCCGGTTTTATATTGAGGAACAATCATGTTTTGATATATTACAGTCATTAGAGTACTAGTATGAATTGTTTTCCTGTGTTATATTGAAAAACAATCATGTCTTGGTATATTACAGGCATTGATTTCCTGGTGTAAATTGTATTCCTGTGTTATACTGAACAAATATCATGGCTTGGTATATTACAGTCATTTGTGTACTGGGATAAAATGTTTTCCGGTATTATATTAAACAAAAATCATTTCTTGATATACTACAGTCATTGGTGTACTGGTATACATTGTTTTCCTGTGCTATATTGAACAACAACCATGTCTTGGTATATTAGAGTCATTTGTGTACTGGTATAAATTGTTTTTCGGTTTTATATTGAACAACAATCATGTCTTGGTATATTACAGTCATTAGTGTACACGTATGAATTGTTTTTCTGTGTTATATTGAACAACCGTCATGTCTTGGTGTATTACAGTAATTAATTTCCTGGTGTTATTTGTTTTCTTGTGCTATAACGAACAACAATCATGTCTTGGTCTATAACAGTCATTTATTTACTGCCATAAATTGTTTTCCGGTTTTATATTACAGTCATTTGTGTACTGGTATAAATTCTTTTCCTGTGTTATATTGAAGAAAAATCATGTCTTGGTATATTACAAACATTAGTGTCCTGGTGTAAATTGTTTTCCTTGAGTTATATTGAGCAACAATTATGTCTTGGTTTATTACAGTCATTTGTGTACTGGTATAAACTGTTTTTTGTGCTTTATTGAACAACAATGATGTCTTGGTATATTATGTTCTCCTGTGTTATATTGAATAGCAATTGTGTCTTTGAAAATTACAGTCATTCGTGTGCTGGCATGATTTTTTTTCTGTGCTATTTTGTACAACAATCATGTCTTGGTATATTACAATCATTTGTGTACTGGTAGAAGTTGTTTTCCTTGAGTTATATTGAGCAACATGTATGCCTTGGTAAAGTACAGTCATTTGTGCACTGGTATAAATGTTTTCTGTGGTATATTGAACAACAACCATGTCTTGGTATAATAGAATCATTTGTGTACTGGTATAAAATGTTTTCCGGTTTTATATTAAACAACAATCATGTCTTGGTATATTGCAGTGATTAGTGTACTTGTATGAATTGTTTTCATGTGTTATATTAAACAACAATCATGTCTTGGTATATCACAGTCATTAATTTCCTGCTGTAAATTGTTTTCCTGTGTTATATTGAACAACAATCATGTCCTGGTATATTACAGTCATTTGTGTACTGGTACAAATTGTTTTCCTGTATTATATTATACAACAATCATGTCTTGATATACCACAGTCATTGGTGTACTGATATAAATTGTTTTCCTGTGTTATATTGGAAAACAATTATGTCTTGGTATATTACAGTCATTCGTGCACTTGTATAAATTGTTTTCTATGCTATATTGAACAACAATCATGTCTTGGTATATTAGAGTCATTTGTGTACTGGTATAAAATGTTTTCATGTGTTATTTTGAATAGCAATCGTGTCTTTGTAAATTACAGTCATCCGTGTACTGGTATGATTTTTTGTGTGCAATTTTGTACAACAATCATGTCTTGGTATATTACAATCACTTGTGTACTGGTAAAAGTTGTTTTCCTTGAGTTATATTGAACAACATGTATGCCTTGGTATAGTACAGTCATTTGTGTACTGGTAAAAATGTTTTCTGTGGTATAATAAACAACAACCATGTCTTGGTTTATTAGAATTATTTGTGTACTGTTATAAAATGTTTTCCGGTTTTATATTAAACAACAATCATGTCTTGGTATATTGCAGTCATTAGTGTACTGGTATGAATTGTTTTTCTGTGTTATATTGAACAACAATTATGTCTTGGTATATTACAGTCATTCATGCACTTGTATAAATTGTTCTCTGTACTATATTGAACAACAATCATGCCTTGGTATAGTACAGTCATTTGTGTACTTCTATAAATTGCTTTTATCCGGTTTTATACTACAATCATTTGTGTGCTGGTAAAAATTGTTATCCTGTGATATATTGAACAGAAATCATGTCTTGGTATATAATAGTCAAATATCTACTGGTATAAATTGTTTTAATATGCTATATTGAAAAACAATCATGTCTTGGTATATTACAATCATTAGTGTCCTGGTGTAAATTGTTTTCCTTGAGTTATATAGAACAACAATTATGTCTTGGTATATTATAGTCATTCGTGTACAGGTATAAATTGTTTTCTGTTCTTTATTGAACAGCAATAATGTCTTGGTATATTACAGTCATTTATGTACTGGTATAAATTGTTTTTCGGTTATATATTGAACAACGATCATGTCTTTCTTTATTACAGTCATAAGAGTACTGGTATGAATTGTTTTCCTGTGTTATATTAAACAACAATCATTTCTTGGAATATTACAGTCATTAGTGTACTAGTATAAAATGTTTTCCTGTGTTATATTGAATAGCAGTTGTATCTTTGTGTAAATTACAGTTATTTTTGTACTGGTATAAATTGTTTTCTGTGCTATATTGTACAACAATTATGTCTTGGTATATTATAATCATTTGTGTACTGGTAAAAGTTGTTTTCTTGACTTATACTGAACAACATGTATGTCTTGGTATAATACAGTCATTTGTGTACTGGTATAAATGTTTTCTGTGCTCTATTGAACAACAACCATGTCTTGGTATATAAGGGTAATTTTTGTACTGGTATAAAATGTTTTTAGTTTTATATTGAACAATTATCATGTCCTGGTATATTACAGTCATTAGTGTATTGGTATGAATTGTTTTCCTGTGCACAATCATGTCTTGGTATATTACAGTCATTAATTTCCTGATAAAAATTGTTTTCCTGTGTTATATTGAATAGCAATCATGTCATGGTATATTAGAGTCCTTTCTCTACTGGTATAAATTGTTTTCCTGTATTATATTAAACAACAATCACGTCTTGATATACTACAGTCATTGGTGTACTGGTATAAATTGTTTTCCTGTGTTATATTGAACAACAATTATGTCTTTCTTTATTACAGTCATTCGTGTACTGGTATAAATTGTTTTCTGTGCTATATTGAACAACTACCATGTCTTGGTATATTAAAGTCATTTGTGTACTGATATAAATTGTTTTCCGGTTTTATATTGAACAATAATCATGTTTTGGTATATAAGAGTAATTAATTTCCCGGTGTCAATTGTTTTCTGGTGTTATATGGAACAACAATCATATCTTGGTATATTACAATCATTTGTGTACTGGTATAAATTGTTTTCTGTTTTTATGTTACAGGCATATGTTTGCTGGTATAAATTATTTTCCTGTGTTATGTTGAACAAAAATCATGTCTTGGTATATTAGAGTCATCAGTTTGCTGGTGTAAATAGTTTTACTGTGTTATATTGAACAGAAATCATGTCTTGGTATATACCAGTCATCTATGTACTGGTATAAATTGTTTTCCTATGCTATATTGAAGAACAATCATGTCTTGGCATATTACAATTATTAGTGTCCTGGTGTAAATTATTTTCCTTGAGCTATATTGAACAGCAATTATGTCTTGGTATATAACATTCATAAGTGTACTCTTATAAATTGTTTCCGTGTGTTATATTGAACAACAATCGTGTGTTGGTATATAACAGTCATTCCTGTACTGGTATAAATTGTTTTCCTGTGGTACATTGAACAAATATTATGTCTTGGTATATAACAGTCATTCTTGTACTGGTATAAGTTATAACAACAATCATGTCTTGGTATATTTCAGTCATTAGTGTCTTGGTATATTTTTTCCTTGAGTAATATTGAGAATTAAGTATGTCTTTGTTTATTACAATTATTCGACTACTGGTATAAATTGTTTTCCTCGAGTTATATTGAAAAACAATTTTGTCTTGGTATATTACAGTCATTAGTGTCCTGGTATAAATTGATTTCCTTCAGTAATATTTAACAACAATTATGTCTTGGTATATTACGGTCAATCGTGTACTGGAATAAATTGTTTTCTTTGTGTTATACTGCATAGCAATCACATCTTTGTATATTACAGTCATTCGTGTACTGGTATAAATTGTTTTCTATACTATAGTGCACAACATTCATGGTTTGGTATATTACAGTCATTTCTGTACTGGTATAAATTGTTTTCCGGTGTTATATTGAACAACAATCATGTCTAGATACATTACAGTCATTCGTATACTGGTATTAATTGTTTTCTGTGCTATAATGTACAATAATCGTGTCTTCATATATTACAGTCATTTGTGAACTGGTATAAATTGGTTTCCGGTGTTATATTGTACAACAATCATGTCTTTTTATATTACAGTCATTTGTGTATTGGTAAAACATGTTTTCCTTGAGTTATATTGAACAAAAAGTATGCCTTGGTATATTGCTGTCATTGTGTACTGGTATCAATTGTTTTCCTGTGTTGTATTGAATAACTTTCATGTCTTGAATTATTACAGTCAGACGTGTACTGGTATACATTGTTTTATGTGCTATATTGAACATCAATCATGTCTTGGTATATCACAGTAATTAGTGTACTGATATAAATTGTTTTTATTGAGTTATATTGAATGACCAGTAAGTCTTGATATATTGCAGTCATTTGTGTACATGTATACATTGTTTTCCTGTGTTATATCGAACAACAATCATGTCTTGATATATTGCAGTCAATAGTGTACTGGTATAAATTGTTTTCCTGTGTTTGTTGAACAACAATCATGTCTTGGTATAATACAGTCATTCGTGTTCTGGCGTAAATAATTTTCTGTGCTAATTTGTACAACAATCATGTCTTGGTATATTACAGTCATTTGAGTAAAGGTATAAATTGTTTTCCGGTGTAATATTGTACAACAATCACGTCTTGGTATATTACAGTCATAAGTGTACTGGTATAAATAGTTTTCCTGTGTTATATTGAACAACAACCATGTCTTGGTATATTACAGTCATTCGTGTACTGGAATAAATAGTTTTCTGTATTATATTGAACAACAATCAAGTCTTGGTATATTACAGTCATTTTTATATCGGTACAAACTGTTTCTATTGAGTTATCTTGAATAACAAGTATGATTGATATATTGCAGTCATTTGTGTACTGGTATAAATTGTTTTCCTGTGTTATATTGAACAATAATCATGTCTTGGTATATTGCAATCATGTGTGTACTGGTATAAATTGTTTTCCTTGAGTGATATTGAACAAAAATCACATCTTGGTATATTGCAGTCATAAGTGTACTGGTATAAATTGTTTTCGTGTGTTATATTGAACAACAGTCATGTATTGGTATATTACAGTCATTCGTGTACTGGGATGAATTGTTTTCCTGTGTTATGTAAAACAACAATCATGTCTTGGTATATTACAGTCATTTATGCACTGGTATAAATTGTTTTCCTGTGTTATATTGAACAACAATCATATTTTGGTATATCACAGTCATTAGTGAACTGATAGGAATTGTTTTCCTATGTTATATTGAGGAACAGTTATGTTTTGGTATAACACATTCATTAGTTTCCTGGTATACTTTGTTTTCCTGTGTTATATTGAACAACAATTATGTCTTGGTATAACACAGTCATTTGTGTACTGGTATTAATTGTTTTCCTGTTTTATATTGAACAACAATCATGTATTGGTATATTACAGTCATTCGTGTACGGGTATAAATTGTTTTCCTGTGTTATATTGAACAACAATCATGCCTTGGTATAAGACAGTCATTTGTGTACTGGTATAAATTGTTTTCTGTGCTATATTGTACAACAATCATAGATTGGTAAATTACAGTCAGTTGTGTACTGGTATAAATTGTTTTCCGGTGCAATATTCAAAAACAGTCATGTCTTGATATATTAGAGTCATTCGTGTACTTGAATCAATAGCTTTCTGTGTTTTATTGAACAACAATCAAGTCTTAATATATTGCAGCCATTTGTGTACCGGTAGAAATTGTTTTCCTTGGGTTATATTAAACAAGAGGTATGTCTTGATATATTGCCGTCATTTTTTTACTGGTATCAATTGTTTTCCAGTGTTATATTGAACAACAATCACGTGTTGGTATATTACAGTCATTTGTGTACCGGTATAAATTGTTTTCCTTGAGTTATGTTGAACAAGAGGTATTTCTTGATATGTTGCAGTCATTTTTGTACTGGTATGAATTGTTTTCCGGTGTTATATTGAACAATCATCTTTTGGAATATTACAGTCATTCGTGTACTAGTATTAATTGTTCTCCTGTGTTATATTGAACAGCAATCATGTCTCGATATATTTCAGTCATTCGTGTAGTGGTATAGCTTATTTTCTGGTATTATATTGAACAAAAATCATTGGTATATTGGTATATTACAGTGATTCGTGTACTGGTACCAATTGTTTTCATGTTTTATATTGAACAACAATCATGTCTTGGTATATTACAGTCATATGTGTACCGGTAGAAATTGTTTTCATTTAGTTATATTGAATCCCAAGTAAGTTTTGATGTATTGCAGTCCTTTGTGTACTGGAATACATTGTTTTCCTGTGTTATATTGAACAACAATCATGTCTTGGTATAATACAGTCATTCGTGTACTAGTATAAATTATTTTCTGTGCTATATTGTACAACAATCATGTCTTGGTATACTTCCGTCATTTTTGTACTGGTATAAATTGTTTTCCTTTGTAATATTGAACAACAGTCATGTCTTGGTATATTACAGCATTCGTGTACTGGTATAAATTGTTTTCCTGTGTTATATTGAACAACAATTATGTCTTGGTATAACACAGTCATTAGTGTAGTGGTATAAATTCTTTTCCTGTGTTATATTGTTCAACAATCATGTCTTGGTATATTACAGTCATTTGTGTACTAGTATAAATTTTTTTCCGGTGTAATATTGAACAACAATCACGTCCTGGTATATTACAGTCATAAGTGTATAAATTGTTTTCCTGTGTTATATTGAATAACAATCATGTCTTCGTATTTTGGAGCCATGTGTGTACCGGTAGAAATTATTTTCCTTGAGTTATATTGAACAACACGTATATCTTGATATATTGAAGTCATTTGTGTACTGGTATAAAGTGCTTCCCTGTGTTATATTGAACAACAATCATGTCTTGGTATATTACAGTCATTTGTGTACAGGTATAAATTGTTTTCCTGTGTTATATTGAACAACAATTAAGTCTTGTTATACTACAGTCATTTGTGCACTGGTATACATTAGTAGTTATTGGTTATGCATACCCCGTGGCCGCCGCTTTGCCGCGCCCACGGGATATGCATAACCGGTATAGAGATATATAATAACAAAAAGTTTTAGCACCCCACCAAAAAAAATTGAGAGCCAGGAGTTCTTCGAATCCAAATTTCTGTTGCGTGTCTAACACAGTAAAAAAAAAATTCCGGAAGTTTATCGAACCTAAAATTTAGTCGTCTGTAATTCTTGACTATAGAAAGAACCTATATTTTTTTCTCCTATTAAATCTTTTATTTTATAAGTAATAGGGCTTGTATGTAAAACTTTTTTCAATTAAAAATATTTCTCTTCTCCAACGAGTTGTATAACCCTTTTCAAATTGACTTTTCTTTTTTGTTATTCTTACTCTATCTCCTACTTTAAATTTAGGTCTTTTAATCTTTTCTTCTTTTTCTGGATATAAATTTTTATAAACTCTTAACTCATTTTTGGTTTTACTCGCTTCAACTGGTGTCATTTTAATTGAAGAATGCAACTTATTATTATAATTTTTAACCAATTTATCTAATACATCATAATATTTAAATGTTCCAGAGGCAGTAAAATATCTATACATATGTTGTTTCATTGTTCCTATCCATCTTTCCACTACACTGCTTTTTTCTTCATTTTCAATTGAATATAACTTTATGTTATTATCTTTTAACAATTCTTTTATCTGTCGATTATAAAATTCTGATCCTTTGTCAGACCATACAAAGGAAGGTTTTCTTTCTTTAAATAATGTTTTAAATGCTTCACTTACCGTTACTCCTGTTTTATTTTTCAATGGAATTAACCAACCATATTTACTAAATACATATATAACTGCTAATAAGTATTTATAATGTTTATTTTGTTTTGAATATTTTTGCATATCTACTAAATCAACTTCCCAGGTCTGATCAACAGAATGAACATAAACACGTCTTTTAGGAAAAACACTTACAACTCTGCGGTGTAATTCATCTGCTTATTTATTTGTTAAATTTGTAAGCACCATTTTTAAATAATAAAAATTATTTTCTTAAAAAATGACAGAAGGAAAAATCTGTACGAAATGTAAAGAATATAAATATTTATATGAATATGATAAAAATAAAACAAAACCAATGGGTGTTAAATCTGCCTGTAAAGAATGTAATAAACCGAAACAAAGATTCATTATCAAAATAATAAAGAAAAATATAAACAATCTTATCAAGAATTTATACTGAGAAATCCTACTTACTGGATTTTATATCAAAGAAAAACAATATAATTAAAATTTAACCTTACAAAATGAGTACTAAAAAGACCAAAGTTTGTAGCAAGTGTAAAGTTTATAAACCTTTTAGTGAATATAATAAAGATTCATCTAACCAAAACGTTGTTAAATCCCAATGTAAAGAATGTAGATCAAAAGTTATTTCAAAACAAAAGAAAGAAAAAAAAAAGAATTAAAAGAATATAACAGTTCCTTATTATTAAAAAAGAAATCTATAAAAAGAAAACTGAATAAATATGAAGAAAAAATAAATAATTCTAAAAAGAAATCAAAAAATAAATATATTGATTTATACAATAATGAAATAGATAATCTTAAAAACATAAAAGAAAAAAATAACCAGAAGAACAATAAAATATAAAGGAGATAAAGTATATGGAAATTTAAGATACTCAAGATTAAAGAAAACATATGAGGAGAAACTAAAAAATAATAAAGATAAAATAGAATATAATGATAATGATGAAGAAGATAAAGATTTTTATAAAAGAAACATAGACTATTATTCCAATAAATTGGAAACTCTTGCAAATGATTTTCAATATTCTATTAACGTTGAAAATGAAACTTTTAGTTACGTTATACAACAAATAATAAATCTATTAAACGAAGGATATATTGTAAAATTAGAAGGGCAAATAAAATTGAATAATAGTGAAGAATATCAAGAATATACAAGTAAAGTGTATTTTTCAAGTATTAATCAACTTAATGGTTATATAAACTCTATCGAGCAATCATCAGATATGGATGACATGTTTTTATTGGAAAAATAAAATATGGAATAGATAAATTTAAGAAAGTTAATAAATCAAAAAAAGGTGATGGAGCATCATTTCAATATTCAATTAAAGAATATGAAGGAAAGTAGTGTTATATTCCTACAGAAAATCAATGTTTTTTAAAATGTTATAAATGGTTAAATAGTTGTCAAAGTCATAATTTAAGTAAAGGTCATGAAAAAGAAATTAACACATTATACAAACAATTTTGTTACAAAGAAAATAATAAAGAACAAAAAGTTCAATCTTTTAAAATGAATAATGCTAAGTTTACAAGATTTAATAATTTTATGAATGATAAAGTTCAATATTATAATCCAAAAGACGAACACATCTACCCAAAAATAAAAGATAATAATTATAACTACGTATACTATCTTTATAATCCTTACAATCATCATATAGGTCATTATTGTTTAATAGATATCAAAAATAAAAGAAAAGCAATAAAAGAAATTGAAGATAATTATAAACAACAGTGGAAAGAAATAGATGAAGAGTTATTAAAATATGTTAAATTGTTAGATAAAGAAGGAGTAAAAGATGAAAATATAGATAAACAAACTTATGTTTATGATATAGAAAGTTATCAAGATGAAAACGGAAAACATATGCCGTATCCTATTGCTTCAATAAACTTAAAATTATTCCGATGTTGTGTTTGTAATCATATAAAAAATGAAGATAACAGTATTGTAAAAAATCTTCCAGAAGAACAATTAAATAGGTTACTTAATAAACATATCAATTATTTCATAGGTGAAGATTGTATTCAACAATTTTTTAAATATCTAGGAGAAAAAGTTTATAATTCGGAAATTCTTTTATATGCGCATAATGGGGCGGGTTTTGATTCTGAATTAATTATTGAAAATATACCTTTAACTAAATCTCCCCAATTAAAGAAGGAAAGTACATTATTAAACGTGAATTTAGAAAATCCACATATTACAGAAAAAAATGGGTTAATTGGTTTAAAAAAATACGGAGCAACAAAACTAATAAAAAAAATGATAAATCTATTAAAGTAAAAATCTATCCTATCTCTTCCAGGTTTAACTTTTAAGTCATGGATGAATAAAATGAATCAAAATAAAGAAAAAAATATATTCTTCTGCAGATAAATATACTAGATATTTTATTAGAAAAAGTGTAAAAGGTGGAAGAGTAGCTGCTAATATTAGAAAATTTGACAGGAGTAAAGATATAGGAGAAGTATTAAATAAATATTTAGGAAATTCAGAAAATATAATTGAATTAATTGATAAGTATGATAAATTAGATAAAAAATCTGAATTATTTAATAATATAACAAATGAATTAAACAAATTAAATAAAAAATATATGATGACAGCATTAGATGTAAACTCTTTATATCCATCTGCAATGTCAGATTTAGATTCAGAATATCCTAGAATGGAATCAATTAGGAAAATTAAAAAAACAGAAGAAAAGGAAATATTAAATAAATTTAATACTCAAACAATTAGACCTAAAACTGGAATGTTTGAAATACTTTATCAATATCTCGATGATATGTTCATTACTCCAATATTTTGTAAAGATTTTGTATTATTTGAAGGAAAAAAAACAGAAGTATTAAGATCAAGAACAGGACAATGTTGTGATATTTTAACATCTGTAGATATTCAAGAGATTGTTAGATGTGGTGGAAGAATACAAAAAATATTTGATGGTATGATATTTGAAGAAAATTTTAAAATAAATCCTTTTAGAGAATTTGTATTAGAGTTGTATTCTTTAAAAGCTAAGTTTAAAAGGGAAAAAATATAGTAGGATATGCTTTAGTTAAGCTATTGTTAAATTCACTTTATGGTAAGATGGTACAAAAAAATATAAACACTAAAAATCATTTATGGAGTGAAGAAACATTAAAAAAAAAATTATACAGATGATATAAAATACGGGAAGCTTAATAATAAAGTATCTTATATAGAAGAAGATATTGGTGATGATTTACCAAAATTATTAATGCCTATACATTTAGGGAGTTTTATTTTATCTCATTCTAGAAGAATAATGAATGATGTAATTTTAGAAATAGATGGATTTAAAAAAACAGAAATTTATTATACCGACACCGATTCCATCTACGTAGAAGAAAAATGCGTAGAAATATTAAAAAATAAAAGTTACTTACATGAAACAGATTTAGGTAAATTATCTAATGATCTTGATGATGATGGAAAAATATTTTATGGATTAGTTTTAGCTTCAAAAATAAAATCATGTTATGCTTTAAATAATAAAGGAGAAATTATTACAAAACAAACGTTTAAGGGATATCAAACCGATATATTAAAACCAAATGAATTTAATAAAATGTATAATAATGAAGAAATTAAAACATAAGTAGATAAACCATGGGAAAAGAAATTGGGTAGAGGAATATTTATTACCAAAGATAAACAAAATAAAAAATTCTCTGCAAATATTAATTTACTAAAAAGAAAAGAACCAGATTCATCTGAAATAATGCATCCATATAATACTTCGAAAATTGATTCTGATATGCTAAACCGGTATAATATTAATCCAAATGATTTATACATACATGAAGAATATATAAATTATTAATTTATTAACATACATTTCATGTTTATTTTAATTTCCAAGCAACTAAACTAGTTAATGCCATACCACCAACAACAAATAAAATTTCTCTATTTTTCTATTCTTCTGATGGAGTATAAAAATCACTTAATTCTGGTTTAAGATCTAAAACTGAATTTGAAGGTATATTTAATTGTTTACCTGTAACATTATAATATTCTCTCATAGCTTGATCAACATCATCAAAAGTCTGAACAGCATGATTTTCTTTTTTTAATTGTTCATTAATATAATCTAATCTTTGAATTTGTCTTATATTCCATTCTTCTGTTTCTTTTTCAAATTTTTCTATTGCTTTATCATGTCTTATTTTTTGTTCATTTGCATCACTACCCATGTGTGAAAATAAATAATTACTACCAGATAATGCCAAAGCGTTTGTTATTGCCCCACCAAGCATCATTATTAAAGCACTTGCCATTTTTAAGAAAATAAAATAAATTTATCATTTTTTGTTTATTACTTCATAATATCAGCAGGTATAATGCCTTGCTTAATCAGCATGTCTTTTGTTGCCATGGCCAGCAGTATATCAATGGATAACATAAAAATATCATTCATGTTAAAATCTACTTTTGGTGCTGACCTTCTAAATACTTTTTTACCTATTTCCGCATATCCAACTGTTAACAATGTTTCCACTCCAGCATGATATAACATATTTGCTATTTGTTTTCCGTCTTTTGGTGTTGCCATTTTTATATATTAAATTTTTTTCTATTTTTTTGTATTTTTTTTTATTCTTCTTATAATTCTTATAATTCTTCTTTTATTTGTTTTTTTATATGATTCACATAACATTAAAAAATTATTTATAATTCCTAAATATAACGCTGAAAAAATTACCACGTCTATAATTGTATCTATTTTTTCTATTTTTCCCATTTTAAAAAAATAAAATTAGTTAATTTCAAACGGGTCAATTTATTTTTGTTTTTCTGGTTTTTTTAAAGGGATTTGCTCGCTTGGTTTTTCTTTACCTAACGTGATTTATGGTTTTTCTCTTTGTTTATAAAAAAACAACCCCAATCCACCTACTACCCCAATTGATAAACATAATGGTAATATGTTCCAATTTTGTTTGTTTGTTGGACATTGATGATGAAAAGAATCTGTATCTTTTGTTATTGGAATCTCACCAGCTTGTTTTAATTCTATGTTTTCTTTTTTTAATTTTTCTTCTTCTTTTCTATTTAATTCATTTTTTAGCTTTCTTGCTTCTACACCTTTCTTAGCAGCGGCTACTCGTTTTGGGTTTTTTGTTGAGGTTTTTTAGATTCTTTTATTTCTTCTTTTATTTCTTTTATTTCTTCTTGTTCAGAATTTTCACTCGTCATTTTTGATGTCATTATTTTCGTCTTTTTTTTGGAAATCAATATGTCTTGCTGTTGTTAATATTGCAGTAAAAGGAGCAAGATACATCCCATATCTATAGTACAGTTCACAACATATATTAGTTAAAGCGTGATTGATAAAAGGATCTTCCCCTAAGTCTTGCATTAAATTTGGTGGATTAACAACGTTGAAATATTTTGATACACTCATAACATATAAGTTTATAAAAAGAGTTTCCTAATGTCTTAGTCATACTGGCCCCTAATCTTGCCCTATATTTACAATATAATTTATGTATTTGTTCTGGTGTCATTGTATCAATTTCTGTCAATTGTAATTCTTTACCCAGATATTGCTTATTACCCCCACCAGCAACAACGGCTGATAATCTTTCACGTTTTTTTTTTCTTCTTTGTCATTATCACATCCGTTCGAATCAAAATCTATGTTTTCAATATTATGTTCATTTGAAATTTCTTCAACGTTCATTTTATATATTTTATTTTTAAGTTTAAAAAAACTAAATACAAAATAACCAACTGATGATAATACTGCAGTGTTTGTTATAATTGTTAGTATTTCTTATAGCATTGCTTTTTATTGCTATTTTTTGCTTGATAACTAAGCATTTTTTAAGCATTTCTAAAGCATTACTTAAGCATTTCTTAAGCATTATTTAAGCATTTCTAAAAAATTACTTAAGCATTTCTTAAGCATTAGTTTTTTTCTTATTTGGAAATACTAAATTATAAGCATGATATTTATTTTTTTTATTATTTTTACATGGTTTAAAACCGAGTGGTCTTACATAAAAAGGAGTATCTTTGTTTTCTATCTTTTCAGCAAGATGAGAAGGACACCAAACTTCACCATTATTTTCGACAGATAAAATTACACTCTTACCAAAACTTGTATTAGCATATTTATAATCAGTAATTTTTTTAAATTTTATCAATTTCTAAGTCGGTCCATTTATGTGTATTGTGATCTTTTTGTTTTTTTTAACAATTTATCAAATTCAAAAACTCTTTTCTCGCTTAATCAAGTAACCAATAACCAATAGGTGAATCTATATTTAATATTAATTTACGATGTTTCTTTTTTTTTTAAGTTCTTCCTTTATTCTTTGTCTTTCTTCCAAAGTAGGAATAACATCATTTTCTTCTAAACAATTGTAAAAACTATTTCTATCTTTTGTACGAAATAAACATAACCATACTGTCTGTTCTCTTAAATCTTTTAACACTGAATTATATTTTTGTGTAATAACCCATACCGATTGTTTTGCATGTCTTCCTGAAAATGCAAGTTCAGCCAGCATATCACTTTTCTTTTTTAATTCTTTTGTTGCACTGCAGTCATCTATAATATATAATGTTGGATGTCCTGCATATTTATTAAAGAACATTCTTAATAGTTCTTGCAGTTTTTATTCTCCGTTTTTACAAATAGGATTGACGAGTATTAATTTTTTTGTTTTCGGATTTCTAACATCACCAATCCACTCACGATTTTTATATGCCTTGTTCCATTGAATGGCTGGACAAAGTATAACAATATATTTAAACACTCCACGATATTCTGTTTCTAACAAATCAAGAACAAATTGTATTTTTCCACATCCAGTTCTACCACAAATAATAGCGCAATGAGGGTATTTTGGTAACTCCATTTTTAATAAATAAAATAAACTGTTCGCTTAATAATTTACTTCTTTAAATCTTCCATCTTCAAAATTTATTGGTGCGTCTTGTATGACAAAAAGATAAACATTTATCGGTTTATCAGCTCCTTCTGTTTTCGTTATTTGAATGGTAATACCTTCAGATGCATTTTCGATTCTCCTACCTGAACCGTGTAATGAGTTATCATCTGTTGAACGTATATCTTACCATAAACCATAATTAGTTGGTAAGTGTTTTTCTATTGTTGTATCAGACAAACATTCATCTTTTACAACTGTGTCTGTTATTTTATTTCTTTTTGAATTCAGAGCAAAGAATTTATTTATCTCATTCCAATGTTGATATTCTTCCATTCCTTGACTGTATAGCTGATTTGGAATACCTTCTATTGTTATTTCTACTTTTGTTATTTCAGGGTTATAATAAGTTTCGGTGCTTGTTCTTTCGGGGTCTTCAAACAACATTAGAATACCTTTCATACTTTTAGCTGGAACATTTAAATTAATATTCCACAATGTATCTTTTTTGTTTTTGGTTATTTTTCTATGTCTTAATATCCTATCATATAAAATAACCATTTTACCGTCAATTTGTTGTTTTATTTGTCTTGCTAATTCAGGATTAGAAACCATATCAAATTCTAAACAAATATTTTTAATTTTATATTTTACATCTTCATCTGTTGAACGGATTACTTTGTTGTAGTCGTTGAATGTAAGTTCATATTCAAGTCTGTCACCGAGACCGGCTTGGTAAAAGGGCATGTGAGTTTCTAAAAGTTCAAAGTCAAGTGGAATACAAAATCTATTTTTGAATGTTTTAGCTATGGCTTGATCTCCTACATTTTCTGTTCTATCTCCTGCCCCAATTCTATGTTTTAACATATTTTCAGTGCCAATTCCCTGATATACCATATTTGTACGTTTTGTTGTAGTTTTCCACAAATCTACATAACAATGATATATATCACTATCACCAATTGACATAATTTCATTTCCACTTATTCTAATTGTTGTTTGTTTAACTATTGCTCTTCCAATGTTCTGATATATTGTAGAATTTGCATCTTTAGATTCAATTTCTAATTCAAAAGTTAATATGGTTGTTCCAGGAACAATAACATCATTACTACTTAGATTAGGAAATCTCACTAATTACTGTTCATTTTTATCAATAGTTGAAGGATTTTTAGTTATTTTAACACTTTGACGAATAATTTTTGCAGCATGAGGTTCTCTTAATTTTCTGTAAGGATTTAATTTTTCTCCGTAAGCCGACATTTTTTAAGGAATACAAATAGAGTTTATAAAAATAATTCAATTACCGCTGATACTAGAGTATTGAGACTTCCAGAATTATCAATCTCATTAATAAAACTTATTCTGTCTCCGGCCTCAACTTTTAAAGGTGTTTTAAAGTTAACATATTCATAAAAATTTTTACCCGAAACTATTACATAACCCATTTTCTTATCACCATTAACACTCACTATGGTAGATACATAATCTTTGTTTGTTTTAAAACATGATAAACTAAGACCTAATATCTCTCCTGGAAAATTCATTACAAAATCACCCCACCAAAACCAAAACTAAACACTTGACCGCTCACCAATGGTCCATAACTTCCAGCAAATATATTTATTATTTTTCTGTCTGTTATATTTTCAATTTTATCGTATAATAAATTATGATTAGTATTAAATACTTCAATCTCGTTCTTCATATTTTTTATTTCCTGAATTTTGTCGTGTAATAAATTATTATTAATTTTCATTATTTTAATCTCGCTCCTCATTTTTAATATTTCCGATGCATCTACGTGTTTTTTTTAACTCCAAATATACTCATTTTAATAGGTAAATTATTAGCGAAGCGGTACCCTTAGATAACGCAGCGATGTTAAGGCACTTTTCAGTAAAGTACGTTATGGGGAGATAACTCTGTTAGTGTTTTGACGTCACGCTGTCAATCAACTCGGCGTCTGGGGTTTCCTCATCGCACATGATAGTTTAATTAATCCGTGTATTGTGCACCTTGTAAAAGATTGCTCACGAGTTAAATTCGTTTCCTGTATTCTGTTTATGTTGATTTAATACGAGTATAATGCTGGAAGTGAGACAAGTCGCCGGAAAGCTTCATTTGTGTTCGAGGATTGACCAGATGGTCGCACCTGGCAAGCGGAATCCTTTGAAAATGAAGGTAAGATTGATTTGTTGGTTAGTGAAAAACGAATTTCGATCAAAACAATTACATTTACAGCCCACTCTGACATCAAGTGCACTATACAGGCAAATCCGCGATCAGTAATATCAGCTGACGATCGACCTGGACAGTTTTACCTCAAACTCGAAATATTTTGTTGAATAACGTCCACAACAGTAGTTGTCACCTGTAACTGGCTATAAATACATGAAATGCGGCCGTCTTGCACTTTTCATGTCGTTGTTTGATCGTCGTATGCGAGTATGTACAATA
>MJUU01070211.1:82915-95662 GCA_002080025.1 Modiolus philippinarum
GGGGGGGGGGGGGGGGGGGGGGGTGTACACAACATGCACTGCACACAACATCATATACTAGATTAGCTGTGGAACCGTAGCTCTGTAGGTCCTTTTATATTTTTCTGATTTGGCGGACCCCGCACAAGGACCATAAGAGCTACGGTTCCACATCTAATACTAGATACAGTAAGTAAGTAAGTACATGTAAGTAAGTAAATTTTATTGAAATTAAAGTCCAACATTGAACTATCATCAATTACAAAACAAAAACAAGACATCAAAATTAACGCATTAATTGATACATGCAGGTTACCCATAGTGGTTGCACGCTAGAAGTGGGTTGGGGGAAAATTACAGTAGACGTATTTTGATTTGGTTTGGATTTGCAGTATGGGATTTAATATCCTGCCCAGACTTTCAAGAGGGTGCAAGACATGATTATGTACACCAGACCATGATATGCCGGACCAGGGACTTAAGTCCCTGGCAGGACTCTAGATACAATAATGTAACCTTGGCTTCACTAGGTTCTAGCCAGGTGAACAAAAAGTTAAACATGATTTCAATAGTTGACAGATATCTGAAACTTTTGTGACTAGTCAAGATAAATAGAAATTAAAACATGGCCTTTTCCATATCAGTACGGTTATCATCCCGAGACTCCCATATCAGCCTGAGTCACAAGCCGAGGGCTTATATGGGTCGAGGGATGATAACCATGCTGATATGGAAAAGGCCATGTCTTAATCTGTTTATTATTTACTTCCAATTAGGAGTAATTATCACACCCGGGATGAAATAGCCATATCACCGGACTGATATGGATATTTCAAAACGAGGTTGCCTAATATAGCCATATCAGACTGGGTATATGATATGGACTGTTAACTTCGGGCTCTATTAAATGCAAAACAGAACATATGTTCAGAAAAGTATGTAATAAAATAACACTATTGGGTGCACGTCGCTGGTCTGACACTTACAGTACAGCCAGAGACTTACCATGATAAATCACTGTGATAGACTTATCATTCTAAATTTTTAAATGAATATATCTTTTTTCCAGATTGATCTATCCGCAGAATTTCTTTTGCGTATCAAGTGGTAGAATGCATCACTCTAAATGCAAAAGAATGCATATTGATAGATCAAACAGGAAAAAAAATATACACATTTCACTAAGCAGAGTGATACGTCCATCACAGTGATTTATCACGGTAAGTCTCTGGCTGTACTGTATTAGTTAAACACTCATATTGGTCCAAGACTCATTTGCTTATTTGTCCAATTAACACAATATTAGTGTTTTTTTGTTGCCATGTTTTTCGTCGGCACCCACTTTGTCTTTTACTCTTTGGATTTAGGCTCCTAATAGTTCATTTATTTGTTTTACCTTCTTTGCATTTTTATCAATTTTGTCTAAATTCTGGAAGAAAATTGAACTTAAGCATGTTAAGAAAAAACTAATCAACCCTTAGCTCATCCCTTGTATCAATCAGTGGATAATGATAATTTGAATACTGCAATAAATAGTACCACAAGTCCACAAGTGATTTATTTGTCCCATTTAGCCCAAACTGCTGAAAGATTATAGTCTATATGATACAAAGCTAGATGCATATGTATGAAAAAAGCATGTGTGCTTAGATTTTTGTCTTTGATGGTCCATTTTCAAAAATATGCTCAAATACTATGGAAAATCGTGCAACGTCCACTCTGGTACATGTACTAGCTGCCCTTGAAAAAATAATTATACAATATTATACGTACATTGTCGGAAAATATAAAATTTATTTGACAAGCTTTAGAAACAGGTAGAAATGCGAGGTTTACCGATGCATTTCTTGCCTGTTTAGCAGCGAGTACAAATAAATTTTATATTTTCCCACAATGTACGTATATTTTCTTTATCCAGCTATCATTACGAGGATATTATACAGGATTAATTTGAAAATACCCAGTTAATGACACCTTTATTAACTGATGACTTAAAATTACAGGCATTATTTTGACCAATCTTAATTCTAGGCTGTATGAATATTTTGTTTTTACCAAGTCAAGACGGTATAAAACATTTAAATTTTTTGGGAAAAAAATATTGCACTATCAGGTTTAAAAATCCCTTTGATATTATAACGGTCTTGTTAAGGTTGTCCTGCGGTGGGTATTTTCACCGCAGACCATCGCCGAACACCACCGACCACCGCCGACCACTTGAAAATCATAAAATTACCACTAAAACAAGCTTTCAAATTTAAAAATGTGCTAACATTCTATTGTTATATACTATTATACTATTTTCTTTATAGAATCTATACAAACTTTTTAAATATGAATAATAGAGTAGAGTCGGAACCACCGATCCCGTATGATTTTAAAAGCAGATCGATTAAATGAAGTTTTCAAATTTACTTTTTTTATTTTAAGATCATATCAATATGTTTTATAATTTTTGTTGAGTATGTTCATGTAACTGGTAAGAAATATCACAGTTGTGATAACTGATTGTCCATTCCTTTTGTATTTTTCAATAAAATATTATTAAGCTAAAAAACTAGAAACTCAAATGAATATAACCCTGAAGAAATGCATAGTTAAAAATAACATTTAAATAAATACAAATATGGATTTTACATCATCTTTAGGACCAACTTAAATAAAGATTTAAGATAGAAACCAAACAAAAAGCAAGAAAAAAGTTCGTAGGTAGAAAATGATATATTCAAGGATGGTCGGCGGTGTTCGTTATGAAAGCGTGGTCAGCCATGGTCATACATTACCTCTTTTCATATGCAAGTATCCATTTTTTGTTTATGCTAAAATGAACAAGTGAAATCATGTTTTATAACAGGAAAATCATACAACAACCCAATAAAACAATAAAAAAAATCATAATATTGGGTGGTCGGTGGTGGCCAGCGGTGGTCGGCGGTGAAAATACCCACCCTTGTCCTGTGGTGTCAGCGTACAAGCTGAAGCGGGATTCCGCTGACTACTCATGAATACTGTTTTTCTGCTTGCCAGCTTAATGAATAGCAGTGTTAATATTCAGAATATTATCAAAGGAAATCTTCAGAGTTGTCCTCTAATTATACGACAGCAAAAAAAATTTTGAGGTCGTATATTGGTATGATACTGGCGTCGGCGTCTGTAGACTCTTCGTTTCCGTGTGATAACTTCAGTTCTAGTTGATCAATCCTTGAGAAATGTAAAATAATGTTGCTTGTCACAGAAGGAAGGTTGGGATAGGTTTTGGGTATTGTGGCCCCGTCCGTTTTTTTTTTTAAAAGGGCCAAATTAGGTGTTTTCACATATTGGGCTGTAGAATATTTATTATTTATCGGATTTTGATGGGATTTCTTTCAGTGTGATCCTAAGGAAATTTCTAATTGGAAGTACGTCAACGGATTTCATGTCACATGTACCGTTAATGAGGTAAATCGGTCCCAAAAGGGTGAAATTTCAAAAATCTATTTTTTTTCATTTTTTGTCCGATTTTGATGCAGTTTTTTTTTCATTAGATTCCTTATAAAATTAATATAGCGCTTAATTTTTATATTTTTGGTAACTTCTTTCCTTTCCCAGCTATGAGGGGCCGAACGGGGCCAAAATTGCAAATTTGCTGATTACTTGAAATTTTTATTTTTCATCGGATTTCGATGGGATTTTTTTCTTTGAATTCCTCTTGATATAAGCTTTCAGTAGTGTGTCAATGGATTTTGTGTAGCTCTTACCGTTTCTGAGCTACAAGGGGTCAAAGGGGCCAAAATTGCAAATTTTTGAAATATGTGAAATCTTTATTTTTCATCAGATTTCGATGGGATTTTTGTCTCGCCCGCGACGAAAGTCGCGAAAGCGAGACATATGCGTGCAATGTATGACGACGGCGACGTCGTTAACTTTTACTAAATGCAGGATATTTTGAAAACCCTTTGATGTAGGAACATCATATTTGGTCCAGTGGTTGTACTAATCAAGTGCTACCTGACGGACATAACCTTATGTGACCTTGACCTCAATTTCACGGTCTAGTGGCCACGTTAAGTTTTTCTGCTTAAGTCCATTTCTCAATAACTAGAAGTGGTAGGTTGATAATATTTGGTATATAGGTTGGTCTTGGGTAGTACATGTCAGTCTGGCAGGTGACTTTGTCCTTGACCTCAATTTCACGGTCTAGTGGCCATGTCAAGTTTTTTTACTTAAGCCCATTTCTCAATAACTAGAAGTGGTAGGCTGATAATTTTTTGTACGTAGGTTGGTCTTGGGTAGTTCATGTCAGTCTGGTAGATGACTTTTATCCTTGACCTCAATTTCACGGTCTAGTGGCCACGTTAAGTTTTTCAGCTTAAGTCCATTTCTCAATAACTGGAAGTGGTAGGCCGATAATATTTGGTATGTAGGTTGGTCTTGGGTAGTACATGTCAGTCTGGCAGGTGACTTTTGTCCTTGACCTCAATTTCACGACATAGTGGCCAAGTAAAGTTTTCTGCTTAAGTCCATTTCTCAAAAACTAGAAGTGGTAGGCTGATAATATTTGGTATGTAGGTTGGTCTTGGGTAGTACATGTCAGTCTGGTAGTTGACTTTTGTTCTTGAACTCAATTTCACAGTCTAGGGAGCATGTTCACTTTTCTGATTAGTTCACTTAGAAGTTAGATTTCACATCAATTTAGAGGCCAGCAGGGACAGGCGAGACATCTTTTAGGGTCTTCACATGTTTTGTCCAACTAATTACTGTGTCAAGCTCCTTATTGTGTCCATCCAGTTACTGTGTCAAGCAATCACTTAACTGTGTCCACATTCACTTTAAATTACAATTGTTCAAATTTCAGTGGTTGACATGCTGCGGTCGTATCATTCTGCACTTGGTATAGCCCTTTATTCACTATTCTGTCATTCTTCATCAAATGTGTTTTATAATTCTGAATTTATTTATGATTTTTTTTCAGAATGACATAATCTGATAGTTGTCAGATCTAGAGATGCCAACCGGATGTTTGACCAGTAAAGACTTGAAAGACACTTTCCATAATTTCAGAACAATGAATGTGGTGTAAACTCAGCAGGAAATATATGGCAAAATATACAACGTTTTTGAAAAATGGTAGCTGTGGTTCCTGACACATACTGTTTTTGTTAAGAATTTGTCATGCAGCTTGATGCTGTCTGATCAGATAGATCAAAATGACTTTACCTTTACCAATATCAGTTAGGAGAAATTTTTCAAATGCCAGCCTGGAATTGATGTAACTTGAAGCAGAAGTGAAAGGGACAAAACACAAATGTGAAACATGAAGACATCAGTGGTCTAGAATTAAAACAACAAAATATGTAACATATGAAGACAAATCAGAATAATTACACAGAAAAAAATGGTATTGATTGGTATCTATCTATTCTAGTAAACATCAGTGTGGGAAAAAGAACATACAGTTGATCAAGTGAAACTTAGAAAAAAAACTGTACAACTATTAATATCAGGTTCATGGAATTGAATTCTACACTCTTGTGGAACTTAACATATCTTTGAAACATATGTGTTAACTAAATGTGGCTGTTAATACTAATTTTCTTTGTCAAATTGATGTGGAAGCTGGTGTTATTAAATACAAGCAGTTAATTCAAACTCGTATCTTAGAAAAGGGGCTGTAATTCATAAACATTGATTGCCGAGGATTACTTGTGATTATGCAAGGATGATTGAGCTATACACGTGATGAAAAAATTGCCACACAACATTTCAGGAAATCAGTACAATTTTTATTTTCCAATTTCAGAAAAAGGGGAAAAATAAAGTGGTATTATGATTATTAGGAAACAGTAATTTCATCCAGTCAAGATTGGAAATACAAATATATTTTAAGTCAAAATAATATTAAAAAAAAATTTAACAATATTAAATTTAATGTGATCATCTTTCAATTTTTATACGCCCGTCGAAAGACGGACATATTATGGTATACACTCCTTACGTCCGTCCGTCCGTTAACTTTTTGGTTTCCAAAGATTTTTTTCTGTAAACATGGTAATCGCTTGACATATTGATTTCATATTTGGTATATGTCTACATGTATATGTAGGTGAGGTACAGATCAAGTTCGAATTTGGTTCCAGTCAGTTGATTTTGTACAGAGTTATGACCCTTGGACTTAGTGAAATTTTGAAAAATACAGGTTTCCGGAGTTTTTTTTTTTTTTTTTTTTTTTCTGTAACTACCTGACATATTGATTTGGTATTTGGTATACGAGTATATCTAGGTGAGATACAGTTCAAGTTTGAATTTGGTTTTGGTTGGTTGATTTTGTACAGGGTTACATGTATGACCCTTGGACTTTGTAAATTTTTGAAAAACATCAGTTTCTCCACATTTTCTTTACAATGTGTGAATACGTTGATTTGATATATAGTTTATGATTGCATGTTTATGAATTATGGATTAAGTGTAAATTTGGTTCCTGTTTAATGATTTTTGTGGAGAGTTACAGTATGGCCCTTGGACTTTGTATTTTTTTGAAAATTCATTTATTACATATTAATCTGATATTTGTTGAATGGTTACATCTCGGTAAGGCACATATTCTGTTTGTGATTTTTTTTCAATCAAAATTTTGTTGTGGTCCAACAATGCCATAAAGTTCGAGTTGACAGTGGACGGGCGTATTGTGCGCTCTTGGCGCAGCAGTTTATTTAAGACTTTGAACATCTCCCTGACTTTTTATTCCTGAGATTCATACTTCATCACTTTGTGTCTATAATCTTGCCATAATGTTACATTGTACATGTACATATGGATTAAAAACATCAAACTGCAGAAATTTCTTAGAATTTCCCATCATCGACCTCACAAAAAATTTACAATGCAATTTGAAGTCTTGCTGTTACAGATTTGTTCCACAAGTCATCAGGGCATTTCTTATTCTGTTTGGTCATATTGCAATATCATATCATGTTAGACGCCCTTTACATTTCTTCGATCAAGTCTGTCAGTATTTCAAATATTTATATCCCCCAGGGGGGTATACTGTTTTACCCTTGTCCATCCGTCTGTCTGTCCAGAACATCTTTCGTCAATGATTTCTCAGCTTGTGTATGTAGTAATGATTTGAATTTTGGTCTGAAGCTTTAGTGTGATGAGTTTAACCTTGTCTCCCTTTTTATACGACTGCAAAAAATTTGAGGTCGTATTATGGTATGGCGCTGTCGTCGTTTTCTGTAGACACTTTTGTTTTTTGTCAATAAATTAAGTTCCAGTAGACCAATCCTTATGAAATTTTAACACAGTGTTTATTGGCTCAAAAGGAAGGCTTGGGTGGGTTTGGTTATTTTGGCCCCTCCCATTTTTAAAAAAAGGACCGAAAAGGGGAAAATTGGGTGTTTTCACATATTTGGCCGTAAAATCTTTTATGTTTGTATTGGATTTTAATTGGGTTCCTTTCTTCGGATTCCTCTTATCATATAGTTAAAGTAGTATGTTGAGTAATTTGACTTACATCTTACCATTTCCGATATATATATAAGGAATTATAAGGGCTGATTTTTATTTTCCTTAGTTTCTGTGCAGCTAATTACTTGGTCAAGTTCTTTATTGTTTCCATTTAATTACTGTATCAAGCTCTTTACTGTGTCCTAATTCATTTTGAATTACACTTGTTCAAATTTCAGTATTCGACATGCTTCGGTCGTATCATGCTGCGATCGGCGTAGCGCTTTATTCAAGTTTGTCATTCATCTACTTCATGTTTGACCAAAACTTAGATTTTTCCCATTATAGCCTTATATCATGTATATTGAACATTTTTGTCAATGATTCCTCAGTAATGATTTGATATTTGGTCTGAAGCTTTGATATGATGAGTTGTACTGTGTCTCCCCTTGTCAAGTCTGTCACTCATTTACTTCCTGTTTGACGAAAACTTTGTTTTTTCCCATTATAGCCATAGAGTATTAGTTAATTTGAATTTGGACTAGTAAATTTATTCAAACACTATATATAGTAAGTCCAAACTAACAAGTAAGAATTTTTATACCCCTGCTTGAAAAAGCGGCAGGTATATAATGAGGAGGTGTCTGTCTGTCCGTTACTGTCCATCCGTCACACATTTTTGGTCACAGATTTCTCGGCATGTATATGTTCGAATGATTTCATATTTGGTCTGAAGTTTGATAATAATGAGTTGTAACGTGTAAAGTATTTTCAGGTCTGCCATGTCTGCCGTGATGCTACATGTACTTCCTGTTTTTTTTGTGATAGTTTTCTTGGCTTGTATTCATATACATGTATATGTATGTGGGAATGATTTCAAATTTGGTCTCTTATCATTTATATTTAGTTGTAACATGTAAACCATTAACAAGTCTTTTGTGCATGTACATGTTTGCCAATTTTTGGTCTCGCCCGTGACAAAAGTCGTGGAAAGCGAGACATAGGCATGCAAAGTATGACGACGGCAACTGCATTAACTTTTACAAAATACAGGATTTTTTGAAAATTCTTTGATGTAGGAACATCATATTTGGTCTACATGGTCTAGTGGTAGTACTAATCAAGTGCTACAGTACTACTACAGAAAGAGACATACCATAACAAATCACTTGGGGAGACATATATTTTAATCCTTTAGACATAAAATCACGGACTTGCTCTCACTGTGATAGACCTAAAAAGCAATAAAACAGAGTGGTGAGGATTAAATTTTATTACCTGTTTTACCTGTAATTTCTTTGAAGTGTACCTGCTTAATTACATTTTTACCTATAAAACAGGAAATGTCCTGACAAAACTTTTTGAGGTAAAAATTAATCCCCATCACTTTCCAAGACATCCCCTATCACAGTGATTAGTTACAATGTATGGTTTGTCTCTTTCTGTACTGTACCTGACGGACATACCGTCATGTGACCTTGACCTCAATTGCACGGTCCAGTGACCACGTTACGTTTCTCTGCTTACATGTACATGTAAGTCCATTTCTCAATAACTATAACTGAATTTATTTTACGCATGTGAAATAAATTTCATTATTACAGCGAAGGAAGGTGTGTTGCCTTTCTGCTATCCTATTGGGCGTTCAATTATAACGCGATAAACAACAAATATCTTGTCGGCCGCTCTCACTTTGTGCGGAAACTTTCGACAGCTTGTGTAAGTTAGATAATTGACTTCTTTGTTATATTTAATATATGTGAATATATGATAAATTACAAATTTATTCGTTATTTAACATGTTTCTAAATTTCATGTACTTTATCGTCTTTGAATTGAGCAAATTATGATAATAATCCGCAATCAGTTTATCTTATGTTAATGTATTAAAACAATTTCTTTTAATGTTGATAATTAAAGTGTTGAATCTAGTACTTGAAATAATATATTAGTTATCCCAAAATATGGTATATAAAGAACCTGGAATGAATTAGATTGCAATTTCGTCAAATTATGTCCTTAGCTCTTTACTATATAAATTTATTAAATCATAAGATTATTAATAATGCTTATATTGATGATAATAAATCATAAAACGTATAACTTTGATTATCTATGTGTTGATGGAATGGAATATGTGAATTTGTTTATTAAAGTGTGCCATTAAACCAATTGGGTATAGACTACCTAATTTCTGTAAGCAATATATATTATTTATAACAAAAGATATGGTACAGAAAGCAACTAGATTGGCATTTCAACAATTTTATGTCTAAAGCTCTATTTACATTATATGACATCACACAATTACAGCAATTATAG
Organism: Modiolus philippinarum; assembly: GCA_002080025.1. Lineage (NCBI taxonomy): Eukaryota > Metazoa > Mollusca > Bivalvia > Mytilida > Modiolidae > Modiolus > Modiolus philippinarum. Next base: position 92,642 of record MJUU01070211.1, read on the forward strand.
TAATAATGATAGAAATAATGATAATAATACATAATACTAATTATGAAGATCATTAATATGAATTTATTTTCTATATACTGATTGAATTGAATATTTGAATTTGTTGAGGTAGTTTCTCTGCTTAAGTCCACTTCTCAATAACTAGAAGTGGTAGATTGATAATATTTGGTATGTAGTTTGGTCTACTGTACTACAAATGTACATGTCAGTCTGGGATGTTGTCTTCTTGACATTTACCCCATTTCCTTTTCTATTTCATAACTGCATAACTGAACCAAAGGGACAAATATGCAGAATGCAGAGTCTGAAGCTGAAAAAAAAAAACAGTTAATATACATCACCATGGAAAACAGAAAAAAAATTCCTGTGAGAGTCATTTCAACATTAATCTCTAGTGCAGTCAAACATGTTAAACACAAATCAGTGCTAGTTTAGCCATTTTTTTTTTTGTAAATATTTTGTCCTGATATGTGGCACAGAGCATGGGGAGGAAAACTCTTGTGTATTAAACAGTTTGGAATCTGTTAGATGTCAACTACCTTTTTGACACCTGGAGAATTTTTTTTCTTTCAAATAGAAAAGCAGATCACAAAATGTATCGCATTTTCTTTATGCAGTTTCCACACAACCTAGTTTTCAGAAAAATGTGGAATAAACTTTCATGTAAGTATAGAGAACCACGAGACAGTTTTGAATCTATACTGTCCCCACTTCTTTTCTTTGCAGAATTGGGACAGGCATTTGAATTTCAGGGAAAAAGAGGGGGGCATTTTATAAATAGTTTACCTTGGTAGCCAAAGAAAATAAATATTCTATGATTATAAATATAAATCCTACCTGTTATGAAAATAAGTTATTCAATTTTGTTTTGAATAGCAATATTAAAATACAAATAAATAATTTCATGGGACATTAATTTTGATGAAAATAAATAATTTGTATGAGATTGACATGAAAATAAATAATTTTTTTTGCTAGGCAAAATCATTTGTCATAAGAAAATTAAAGAACAGGTGACACTTCTCTTCCTATAACATTGAAAGAAAGAATATAAAATATGATAAATTGATATTATAGAATCTACAATATAGAATATAGAAAATGCAGAACTATGGATAAGGTAAGTGAATACAATAAAAAGAGGAGCATAGAATTTCTCTGGTGGCGGAAATACCCCTCCATACTAAAGAACATTCTGCAATTCACCAATTAAAATCTATAAACAGTCCTGAATTCTGCAAGATCTGTTGTTTTCATGAATGTATAAGCATCGAGATAGCAATTTAGTAATGCAATCCACAACCCAGTTTTGAGAAGCATAGGATATGGGGGGAGGGGGGCTCAGTGTGATTTGTTACTTAGCCAAGTAGATTTTATTCTGTGGCTGGAACGTAGGAAATCGTACAGATTATCAGCAAAACAAAATCATTCCCTATCTAAGTATCCAGTGGACCAAGGACGTATAAATATAGCCCTGGACCAATAATGTGCGCTACTGAATGGACAAAATAAGGGCCAAAATCTCTCACTCGATTTGCTGTCGTCGAAAGGATTTGAAATACAAGTATATTTTTATTCCCAGAACCCCTCCTCCTCGAAAATCAAATGGGCCGTGTCTCATCTCCGTATCGAAGCATTATACCCTCCTAAAAATTCACGATATTCACGTCCGGAAAACATACGTAATATTTCCAGCGTGAAGTCGACGTCCTTCTAGCGTTTTATTATCACGACGTAGAGGACATTTGTCCACTGCCGACACTTTAATCAAAAAGTGTAACCTATTAATCTCGTTTAAAGTAAAAAATGTTTGGCAATTTGGATTCTGCAACAGTTAAAGTATTTAAAAACTGCTGGGGGTAGCTTATACTTGTTTATGTTGTAGTTTAAAAAGGTGAGTAAAGCCTTAAAATGCAAAATTCTGGCGCTTTCACCCGCTAAGAATCGTTTTATTTTAATTCAATCAAAAATCTACGACTACCCCTAGCAATTTTCAGTAATTTCATGTCTTGATTTATTCATCATTAAAATTTGACGGTGATTAGAGGTGGTTAATAGGTTACACTTTCGCAAAGTAGACGTGCATCACTTGAATCTTCAAGTCGGGATATCACGTGACCTAAATATTATCACGTGATCTACTATTTTTATCGACTTGACATTATGTTTCTTTGTATATGACCCCTACCTTTCTACAGTTTTCTAATTACACAATAACCGGAAAAATATGATAAGGGTTCATTTTCAGTACCTTTTCCGAATAGAAGTGCCTTAACATTGCTGCGAATTTCTAAAACACAATTAATTGGTAAATGATTAATTATCTTTTTGTTATCCTCATCTCTAATTTTAATTTAAATTCTGTTATATCACCATTTACTAAACACTTATATTCAGGATGTTCAAAATTTACCGTTATAACATCTCCAAACTCTTTATTTTCAACTGGAATAACGGCTAATAATGTACTCGGTTTACCATCAAGATAATTATGAAAAGTGCTAACTTGTTCTAAATGTAAATATAATGATTTATAAATAGCAAAATCTACGGCTTTGTCTCCATAATGTTCTTTGAGTATTTCAAATATACTTTTATTTTGAAATCACAACTTATTTTTTAAACTTTTACTAATCTTAGATTCAAAAGGTGTGATTAAAGAAGCAATACCATTTGTTTCATTTACGGATAATTTAATATTTTCTTTTGAAAATTCATCCGCTATTTGTTGAAAACTATAATAACCGTCTGTAATATTTATTGGTTGTTTCTCTCCAATTTTTTTTTAAACGTTGTTTATTTAAATATTATACCAACCTACGCTATATGTTATTTGTTTTAAACCAATACGTTTGTTACCATCTCTGTTATCAATATATTGTTGTAAGTTTATTGTTTTATTAATATTTGAAATAGTATGATACATTTTTTAGCGTAAAAAATGAAGAAAGAATTTAAATATAATCATAATGCGTCGTATAATCCTCACGCTAAATATTCTGAAAAAGATATAATCCTTGT
>MJUU01070211.1:95697-108930 GCA_002080025.1 Modiolus philippinarum
AAAAAAAAAAAAAAAAAAAAAAAAAAAACTTTAAATCAACTTTTCCCGATTTATTTCAAAAATATCAAAACCCACCATTACACACCAAGGAACCATGGAATACATGGATTCATTCTTCGTTTGATTGGTGGCAATGTCAATTAAACTTTGCAGTCTGGTGTGCAAGTACGGGGTGAGGTGTTTCTTATGATGATCATATAAAAAATACTTCAAATCTTTCCAATTCAATATATATGTTTCATTTATATTATTGTATTGCCAGAATCTTAAAAGAACTTAAATCACCTTTACCAACTGATTCTTCCTTCTGTTATTACAAAAATCCTCATGATAAAGCAGCATATCAAAAATTATGTAATGAATTTCAAATTTCTCCTCATACAGATTGGAGACAAAAAATAGAAACAGGTTGTCAGGGTTTAGGAAGTTTTACCCAATACTATAAACCAAGTGGTGAATATAGAATTAATCATTCTCAGAATGGCCCATTATTAAATATAAACGATTCAGTTAAGCATACAATAGATATAAATATGGCTTGGACAACATTTATTTTAGATAAATCAGAAGGTTTTACAAAAGTAGGTATTGAACGTATTAATGAAAGTATTAGAACGTTTGTGTGGGCTTTATTAGGAGCACAATCTCAAACACGTGCAGATATACTAACAATAGGTACAGGATTTGACGCTCAAAAACAATTCTTAACAAACGTTCAAGATGCTATTAATAGGCCCATAGATTTACCCATTCAGATTTCACATTATGAACGTGTTCTAAAGTACGCTCGGAGTAAAGTTAATTATGTCTATGGTATTGGGTTATATATGTCCCCAAGTGATATGATATTACAAATACCAACAATTGTTGGTTATAATAACAAAATTGTAATAGCAACAAAAGATCAAAAACTAGGCTTTAATGATGATATAAATAATAAACATTTTTCTCAATCTTTAGATAAATTAGAAGGAGCAAAAACAAAAAAAATCGTTACCAGAACTTGTTCATGATATTCCAAAACCTTCTAATAAATTTTTTCAAGATAAACCAAATATAGAACATGAAGAAAATAAACAAGCAATACTATTTGGAAGTTTTGTATTAGGTATTGTAGGACTAATCATTTATAAGATTTATTAATTTAATTTTATTTTTTAAATATTCCCCTGCAGCAGCATATAATAAACCAACAACTAAAAGAAGTAAAGCCCATAAATTATTTGCAAACCAATTTACTACGTTTTTAACAACCAAGACACAATAGCACCGATAATTCCCGGCAATGCAGCTGCTAATTTTCCTGCGAGATTAGCTGATAGTTTTCCAAGATTTGATAATTGTTTTTGTATCCAATCTTTTGCATCTGTTTTATTTGTAGGAAGTGGAGGACTACTTCCAATATCAGAAGGAATAATTGCCTCAACAATAACACCTATAATCATCCCAAAAGCAGTTAAAACACTAACTATTGTTATTCCTTGTTCTTTAAATAATGTTCTAATTCTTTCCCCTAATGTAGTGCCTTCATTTAATATTTTACATATTGTCTGTTTAATTCTATCTAACTGGTTACGTAGTACATATCTATTATCATAAATTGACTCCAGCCTTCCACTTCTCTCAATTTCCAAATCTATTAATCGATTACGTATTCTATTAATTTGATCTTCATTTTTTTCTAGTTTAGCTATTCTTAATTTTTTTTTTCTTTTTTTATTTCATTGTCTATTTCAGTTAGTTTAGCAATATTATTTGCAAGCGCTTTTTTCATATCAGTAAATTCTGTTGGTAAACCAACAATCTCTCTCCATGGCAAATTAAATCGTCTTTCTGCTTCTCTCTTAATGTTTCATCATCAATTACTTTTTTCACAGATGTTTCCGCATCATCCGCTTTTTCTAATAGTTCTTTTCCTTCTTGTTGGGAGGATATTTTTTGAAGAAATATCTTTATTATCCATTTCATTTTTTGCATTTTGTAAAGCTTTAGTAGTTTTTGATTTAGATGGATATTCTCTTAAATTTAACAAATTTCTAATTGCCTTTGTCCCACCCCTGCGAATTCTTTGTTGTAAAGTAACAAGAGAAATAAAACCAGTTCCTTTTTCAGAATTAAGCTTGATATTTTTATCACCAACATTTAAATAAAGTGTTTTATAATCTTCTTTATCAAGTTCAAAATTTGTATCATCAATCCATTCCGGTATATATCCTTCATTTTTCTCTATTTGTTTTTAAAATTGTTTAACTAATGATTTTTTTTTATCTAATATTAAATCTTCCCTTGTATAAGGATCATTACCTATATTCATAATAGTATCACTACGATTCTGCGTTGTTCTCTCAAATTCATCCATATCATTTTGAAAAGAAGTTTCTTCTTCTTCTTCATCATTATTATGATCTTTAAAAGTATCCATTTCAATTTCTCCTCCTTCAGCCATTTTTTGATAAAAAAAATTTATTCATATTTTGATGGAGGATCATTAACTATAGTAATTTTATTGAAGAAAATTAAATATTTTCCATTTTTTTTTTTAATTTCATTTTTTACTCTTGCTTCTGTATCTTCCATTATTTTTTTTTCTTTCACTGTCATTCATTCTTGTTTGTGTTTGTTTTGTACGTATATTTTCTTTCAGTTCATTATATTTTTCTAATTCATCTAAAATTGATTTAAATTCATTTTCATTTATTTGTCCATCAGTTAAAGATTTTGAAATTACATCTTTTATACTGTTTAACTTGCATTCTGCCATTGTTTTAATTTCGTAATGTTTTTTCTTTTTTATTTTGTTGTAAGTTTACGTCTAACAAGTTTAACACAAGCACCTAAACCTCCACATACAACAGCTGTAATTTGCATTGGTAACAATATAGGAAAAGCTATTCCTACACCTGCTAAAATAACAGAGGCTGAAATAAGACTTGTATCAATCCCGTCAGTAGCATTTATTCCACGTTTATGTTTCTTGTATAATGATTAACGTTTATCTCTTTCATTAATCAACGTTTTTTTCTATTTCTGTTATTTTTTGTAATCTATAATTCTGTCCATCTTCTTTTGATATTTCTGGATATAATGGTAAATCTGGGGCTGTTGGTTGCTTCATTTTTAAGGTATTAATTTGTTAATTACAGTTTAAACAAAATTTTCATTTGACATTAAAAATACTTTATTACAAAAAGACAAGACAATAATACATACTAAAATCAAAGTGTAAAAGCAGTTCATTTCATACATTTAAATTTCCCGCCAACATTCCTGACTTCACGTGATACTTTCGGTTGACGTCACCTCCGGTCACGTGACTTCCAGTGACGTCATTTCTGTAATCCATCTAATCCACCGCAAATACTAATTGAAAACCACATAGTTTATTGAGTATTACCTGGTAATACATCTCTTTACCAGCCCATTTCCTCGCATATTTCTTTGATCACTTTCATATTATTCATAATTAATTTGATATCACAGGCGCATTTAAGTAAGTTTGGGTGTGTTTCAACAAGATTAAATAATTGTATTAGTGCATAACAGTATGACACTGAAAATTTTATGCCACTTTGTGCCAGGAAAACACCAATATTCCCTTTCTTTTTTTCCTTTAGGTGATTAATTACTTTTCCTTCCAATGCAGATTTATATATTATATCTCTCTTGTTGCTTTTTATTGCTTGCTCTAAGAAATATAATGTTTTTATACAACCTCCTTCTGTTTCCAAGTTAATGGGTATTTCTCCTTCAATTTTACGTTCCTCAGAATATAAACTAAGCAATTTGTCTTTAATTTCTCTTCTCACAAAACTACGTGTCCGTTTTAGCACAGGCTTATTTTTCTCAATTGTTCTTGAATATTCAATAAAAAACTGTTTAATAACAATATCCTCTGGGTAGGTTGTAAATAAATATTCCTTTAGTTTATTCAATAACTCGTTTGCGAAAAGTTGTAGCTAATGTAAACTACGTTCGCTGATCAATATAAACTTAACAACGACTATAAATATTTACACGTTTTTTGTGAAGTCAGTTACAAAGATCGATTCATCATTTATTCACATATTGAATTTAAATTCTTAAAGCATTGGCTATTACATAGTAATACATGATAATTTATATTTATTACATATCATATATGCTGTATACTATTTATTAGGACATGAGTTTTAAATAGATTTGAATGACAAGCCAAGCGTATTGTGTATTAGTTATTTATATCAATGAATAGATATTTAAACACACCAGGAACAAAAATCAATGCGACGTCAGTACATAATAAACTAGCTTTTTATTGACAATTACCGGGTAATACAACTTTCACAACAGAGTTATCTAATTTTCATTGTGTATTACTCGGTAATTCATATTTTAATTTTCTTTTTTTTTGTGTATATATGTTAATTTTTTATTGTGTATAACTCGGTAATTCATATTATTTTTTTCTTTATTGTGTATTACCCAATTATTCTTTTATTCGCAGAACTCCCGGCTTTTTTTTTTCTCTCACTTTTTCTGCGTAGCTTTTTTCTTTTCGGTGTATATATGTTAATTTTTTATTGTGTATAACTCGGTAATTCATATTATTTTTTTCTTTACTGTGTATTACCCAGTTATTCTTTTATTCGCAGAACTCCCGGCTTTTTTTCTCTCACTTTTTCTGCGTAGCTTTTTTCTTTTCTGTGTACTCCCGGCTCTCAAATTGTTTTGGTGGGGTGCTAAAACGTTTTGTTATTCTATATCCCTATACCGGTTATGCATATCCCGTGGGCGCGGCAAAGCGGCGGCCACGGGATATGCATAACCTATAACTACTACTTACATTGTTTTCCTGTGTTACATTGAACAACAATCATGTCTTGGTATATTACAGTCATTCATGTACTGGTATTAATTATTTTCTGTGCCATATTGTACAACAATCATGTCTTGGTATATTACAGTCATTTGTGTACTGGTATAAATTGTTTTCCGGTGTAATATTGAACAACAGTCATGTCTTGGTATATTACAGTCATTCGTGTACTGGTAAAAATTGTTTTCCTGTGCTATATTGAACAACAATCATGTCTTGGTATATTACAATCATTTGTGTACCGGTATAAATTGTTTTCCTGTGTTACATTGAACAACAATCATGTCTTGGTTTATCACAGTCATTAGTGTACTGACATCAATTGTTTTTATGTGTTATATTGAGGAACAGTTATGTTCTGGTATAACACAGTCATTCGTTTCCTGGTATACATTGTTTTCCTGTGTTATATTAACAAAAATTATGTCTTTGTATAACGCAAACATTAGTGTATTGGTATAAATTGTTTTCCTGTGTTATATTGAACAACAATCAAGTCTTGGTATATTACAGTCATTTGTGTACTAGTATAAATTGTTTTCGGTGTAAGATTGAACAACAGTCACATATTGGTATATTACAGTCATAAGTGTACTGATATAAATTGTTTACTGTGTTATATTGAACAACAATCATACCTTGGTATCAGACAGTCATCTGTGTACTGGTACAAATTACTTTCCGATGTAATATTGAACAACAGTCATGTCTTGGTATATTACAGTCATTCGTGTACTTGTATCAATAGTTTTCTGTGTTATATTGAAGAACAATCATGTCTTGGTATATTATAGTCATTTGTGTACCGGTAGAAATTGTTTTCCTGAGTTATATTGAAAAACACGTTTGTCTTGATATATTGCAGTCATTTGTGTACTGGTATAAATTGTTTTTGGTTGTTATATTGAACAAAAATCACGTCTTGGTATATTACAGTCATAAGTGTACTGGTATAAATTGTTTTCGTGTGTTATATCGAACAACAGTCATGTCTTGGTATATTACAGTCATTCGTGTACTGGTATAAATTGTTCTCTTGTGTGATATTGAAGAGCAATCATTTCTTGGTATATCACAGTAATTAGTGTACTGATATAAATTGTTTTCCTGTGATATATTGAGGAACAGTTATGTTTTGGTATAACTCAGTCATTAGTTTCCTGATATACATTTTTTTCCTGTGGTATATTGAACAACAATTATGTCTTGGTATAACACAGTCATTAGTCTACTTTTATAGATTGTTTTCTTGTGTTGTATTGAACAACAATCATATCTGGGTATATAACAGTCATTCCTGTACCCATATAACTTGTTTTTTTTCCTGTGGTATATTGAACAACAATTATATCTTGGTAGTTAAGGGTTTTTTGTATATTTGTATAAATTGTCTTACTTGGGTTATACTGAACAACAATCTTGACTTGGTATATTACAGTCATTAGTGTCCTGGTATAGATTGTTTTCCTTGAGTAATATTTAACAACAATTATGTCTTGGAATATTACAGTCATTCGTGTACTGGAATAAATTGTTTTCTTTGTGTTATATTGAACAGCAATCATGTCTTTGTATATTACAGTCATTTGTGTACTTGTATTAATTGTTTTCTATACTACAGTGTACAACATTCATGGTTTGGTATATTACAGTCATTTGTGTACAAATTGGGTATAAATTGTTTTCCGTTGTTATATTGAACAACAATCATGTCTAGATACATTACAGTCATGCGTATACTGGTATTAATTGTTTTCTGTGATATGATCTACAACAATCGTGTCTTGATATATTACAGTCATTTGTGATCTGGTATAAATTGGTTTCCGGTGTTATATTGTACAACAATCATGTCTTGGTATATTACAGGCATTTGTGTACTAGTAAAACATGTTTTCCTTGAGTTATATTGAACAACAAGTATGCCTTGGTATATTGCTGTCATTTTGTACTGGTATCAATTGTTTTCCTGTGTTCTTTTGAACAACATTCATCTCTTGAACTATTACAGTCGGAAGTGTATTCTTATACATTGTTTTCTGTGCTATGTTTAACAACAATCATGTCTTGGTATATCACAGTCATTAGTGTACTGATATAAATTGTTTTCCTGTGTTACATTGTGGAACAGTTATGTTTTGGTATAACACAGTCATCAGATTCCTGGTATACATTATTTTCCTGAGTTATATTGAACACCATTTATGTTTTGGTATAACACTGTCATTAGTGTACTTTTATAAATTGTTTTCTTGTGTAATATTGAACAACAATCATGTCTGGGTATATAACAGTCACTCCTGTAATGGTATAAATTGTTTTTTCTGTGGTATATTGAACAACAATTATGTCTTGGTAGATAAGGGTCATTCCTGTATTTGTATAAATTGTCTTTCATGTGCTATATTGAACAACAATCTTGTCTTGGTATATTACAGTCATTAGTGTCCTGGTATAAATTGTTTTCCTTCAGTAATATTTAACAACAATCATGTCTTGGTATATTACAGGCATTCGTGTACTGGTATTAATTGTTTTCCTGTGTTACATTGAATAGCAATCATGTCTTGGTATATTACAGTAATTCGTGTACTGGTATAACTTGTTTTCTTTGCTATATTGTACAACAATCATTTCTTGGTATATTACAGTCATTTCTGTACTGGTATAAATTGTTTTTTGGTGTTTAATTGAACAACAGTCATGTCTTGGTATATTACAGTCATTCCTGTACTTGTATAAATTGTTTTCCGGTGCTATATTGAACAAAAATCATGTCTTGGTATATAACAGTAATTCGTGTACTAGTATAAATTGTTTTAATGTGTTACATTAAACAACAATCATGTCTTCGTATATTACAGCCATTCATGTACTGGTATAAATTGTCTTCTGTGCCATTTTGTACAACAACCATGTCTTTATATATTACAGTCATTTGTGTCCTGGTAAAAATAGTTTTCATTGAGTTATCTTGAATAACAAGTGTGTCTCGATATATTACAGTCATTTTTGTACTGGTATAAATTGGTTTCCTTGAGTTATATTGAACACATCATGTCTTGGAATATTACAGTCATTTGTGTACCGGTAAAAAATTGTTTTTATTGAGTTATATTGAATATCAAGTAAGTCTTGATATATTGCAGTCCTTTGTGTACAGGTATACATTGTTTTCCTGTGTTATATTGAACAACAATCATTTCTTGATATAGTGCAGTCAATAGTGTACTGATATACAATGTTTTCCTGTGTTATATTGAACAACAATCATGCCTTGGTATAATACAGTCATTCGTGTACTGGCGTAAATTATTTTCTGTGCTATATTGTACAACAATCATGTCTTGGTATATTACAGTCATTTGAGTAAAGGTATAAATTGTTTTCCGGTGTAATGTTGAACAACAATCACATCTTGGTATATTACAGTCATAAGTGTACTGGTATAAATTGTTTTAATGTGTTATATTGAACAACAACCATGTCTTGGTAAATAACAGTCATTCGTGTACTGGAATAAATTGTTTTCCTGTGCTAGATTGTACAACAATCATGTCTTGGTATATTACAGTCATTTGTGCCCTGGTGTAAATAGTTTTCTGTGGTATATTGAACAACAATCATGTCTTGGTATATTACAGTCATTTTTGTATCGGTACATATTGTTTCCATTGAGTTATCTTGAATAACAAGTATGTTTTGATATATTGCAGTCATTTGTGTACTGGTATAAATTGTTTTCTGTGTTATATTGAACAATAATCATGTTTTGGTATATTAAAATCATTGGAGTACTGGTATAAATTGCTTTCCTTGAGTGACATTGAACAAAAATCACGTCTTTGTATATTGCAGTCATAAGTGTAATGGTATAAATTGCTTTCTTGTGTCATATTGAACAACAGTCATGTATTGGTATATTACAGTTATTCGTGTACTGGTATAAATTGTTTTCCTGTGTTATATTGAACAACAATATTGTCTTGGTATAATACAGTCATTCGTGCACTGGTATAAATTATTTTCTGTGCTATATTGTACAACAATCCTTTCTTGGTATACTTCATTTATTTTTGTACTGGTATAAAATTTCCATATGTCTTTAATATTGAAAACAATTCAAACAATTTATTTTTATTATTTTTTTTTTCTTAAATTGGAATTATCAAGGTCCTTGGCAGAGAGGTATCTTTCGAATAAATTGAAACTGTGGTTTCAAAAATGCGCATAGGCACTTAGCTCCAGACAGTGCTGTAAAACTAAATGTGCACTATTTTCAAGTATTTTAAAACTAATTGTACAGCTAAGGGATCGTTTTTTGAAAACATAATGCATACCATTCAATCATACCAAAACCTTTGAACATAAAACACTTTTCTTCTGTGAAAAGTTCTCTAATTGCCTGATAGGTGGCTTTTGTGTCTGAAATTGTTATTTGATCATAGAATAGTCTGCAATACAGGACACTATACCAATTTGCAATTGTTCCTTTCGGGAAAGTTTCAGATATTAGAATGAACTAACTTTGAGGTCAAACGGAGTAAGAAATATCTGCCGTCACCGCAGTGCATGTTTTATGTAAATAATATCAATTACCACAAAGGCAGCGTTCATCTTGCTTGATGCAAGAGTCATATATCCTCATTTTACGAAGGAATAATATTTTGCTAAGGCATTACATTATACGAACAGGTTATTCGATAGATACAATTTCAATATGCAATTTTTTAAGACCGCAAAATTTTTGGGGCCATGTTATGGAAAGGCGCAGTCGGCACCAGCGTCTGTGGATAGCATAACTTTGGTTCTAGTGGTCGGGTCATTATCAAATTTTAGTATGATGTTTGTAGGCACAAAGGGTAAGCAGTAAAATTAAAGTCCGTTTCGAAAAATTGACTAGAAGGGGTTAAAAATAACTTTCATCTTTTTCTTTGAATTTAATGCACTTTTGTTCAAATTTTAGATAATGTCTTACTTGAGTTTGGTAACAGGTTTCAGGTAACATCTACACTATTTCAACGTGATTAATGTTGTTCTGGGCCCTTCTTAATATGCTGAGGTGGTACCATGCTGGGCTTTGCGCCAAACAGTTTATTATGCAATTCAAATGCATTTCCGAACTTTGTAATTAGCATATGTTACTACCATCCATAGGAAGAAAGTTTTGCATGATTTTCAACTAGATTCAGACTTCACAGTGTAGGAAGGCACTTATCACTACTTGTCAGCTTATGTCCGTCTGTCTACCTGGTTTAAAAAGAAACAGCCGATTATCCAAAACACATCCATCTGCATCTATTTTACTAAAATATATATCGCAGAGAAATAAGGTGAACAACATGATAAAATTTGCACATGAGCAATTCTTTTTTAACGCAAATGAGAAAATTGATTCTCTTTTTCCAAAACGGTTTCGAAATCGTATTAAGGAAACTAATGAAAGATACAGGTACTTACTTCATTATTATCAATCAAATTTTGAATTTAATTTATGACGATAAAATAAAGGACGAGATGTTAAACAAGTATCTCTGCTAAATTTCATTTGTAAATGATGATGACCACTCTCAGCCTGATATACCTATGAAAACCGATACTACTCTGTCCAATACTATTGTCCAAGAAAAAGGTGTTAATGATATATTAAAAATTTTAGTGATAGGAAAAGCTTTTGGCGAAGATTTTGTCAGTCACTAAATGTTAAAAGCTACTGCGGATACTGTTTGTAATAAACAATAGAAGGAGTAAATGTTCATCAGACAAAGTCTCTACACGGTAGAACCAAGCTAAGGAACAACGCTTGTATTGTTGTTCTTCAAGTCGCCACGAGGCCTTCAACAATGAGCTTTGCCCATACCTCATAGTAAGTTCAAGACGGCCCCTACCACCGGTTTCAGCGGAATTCTTTGCTAAATGTCGATCAATACTCCATCCTTGTCTTTTCTGGTCATGGATGCGGGATTATCAACAAACATTAATTAAACTGGCAAAGTTCTCTTACAATCACTGTCATCCTTTTCCCGACAAAAGCACTACTGTCTTATGCTAGTGGACGATTGCAACATATAGACAAACACAGGGTACTCATCAAGTCGATTGTAAGAAATTTTGGCATCATAAAATAGTGTGATGTCGGCACTATAGACTGGTCAACGGAATAACATTGGAAATTACAAATTACAAAAAATAAATGCCGAACTTTAAAAATTTGAAATGTATATCCGTACGAAAAATGCTCTCAAGAACTACACCACACCTGTAATATATAAAGAGCATACACTTTCATTTGATGCTTCTATCCAACAAAGACAGTTTCAAAAATTTGGAAACTTGCTAGAGTTGGACCTATCTTTAAAAAAGACAATAAAACTTTATGTTCAAATTACATTTAGATCATTTTGGGTATTTGTTCTCTATCAGCTTTTTTAACATATTTGATTTTATGGTCTTCCAAACGTGTAGATTTTATCTGCACTGAAGAGACATAACTTGTCGAAATGCGCATATGCAGAAAATAAATTTACAGTAACTTCGGTATTTAGTTATTATAGAACAATTGTTAAGTTGTGTCGGCAAGACAATTGGAACGTGTCTTCTACAGATACATTTATAATTACTTAATAGAAAATTCCTTACTGTATGAATATCAGTCAGTTTTTCTCTCAGGTCACTCAACTGTATATCAATTACTAGAAATTTATCACAATGCTTGCCAAAATTTGGATATTAAACAATCTACTATCTTGATATTGTGCGATATTTCTAAAGCTTTTGATACAGTTTGGAATAAAGATTTGATAAATAAAATTTAGATTCATACTGAATATCAGGAACATTGATAGATTGGATTAACGATTATTGAACTGATAGAAATCAGTTTGTTGCATCAAACAACGAACCATCATCCCAGATAAGGTAAGAGCAGAAGTTCCCCAGGGATCAGTATTGGAACCTTTATTCTTTTTATTATATATTAATGATATATCTGATAGGTAACACGCGTATTTGCAGCTGACACTTCTCTTTCTTATTCGGGCCAGAATTTTAATATCATGGAAACAGAAATTAATAGTCATCTGAGTTTACTTAACCAATGAGCTAAAACCTGATCAATAGATTTTAATCCAAACAAAACCAAAGCTTTGGTCACCTGATGTCACTCCCGGTTTTCATGGGAGTTCACACTATGAGTGCCTTAGTTCTTAATGTTATCTTTTTATTTCCGTGCATTGTAGCTGTCTCACGTCCTAGTTTTGTCTTTGTTTTATCTGTTACCGTTTTTACCATGTCTTTGGACTTCGATTTTTGTAGGCATCGCTTCCCTTGTTCCTTCGGCATTCTACTGCTGTTGTTTCTTATACCCAAGTACCTGACCTTCATATCATGTTTAATGAAGATCAAGCTGAAATCGTTGAAAATCATAAACACTTATGGATAAATTCTCACACCAATAAAATCAAAATTTTTACGTGCATTTCACTCCTCCCGTGTACACATGATATGAATGAAATACATTGTTGAAACGACTCACTTCGGTCATTTATCGTAATTTCAGTTATTCCATGTATAGCGTGTATGAATGTAATGAATCATTTGAAGCATGTTTAAATTCAACGAGTCGTTTGAAATGTGTAATTCATTCCGTCTTTCGATCGCTCCACTCGCTTGTACATTCTGTTCATGTTATAATATTGAGCGTTCAACCAATTCTTCTGTGACGAATTTACAGTGTGCTATCATACTCGGAACACTTAAATTCATACCATGACTTGTCATCTCGGGGGAGGGGGTCACTTCCAATATAAAATTACATAGGGATGATCCGCTGGAAGAAGTACATTTTTCTTCTTTCATCTTATATGATAAGGGTAATAAATTGCGATGAAAATATGTGATAAGGATGGGAAATGCGGATGAGATTTTATGATAAAGTCAACATGTTGCATCGAAATCAGAGACCAATATGAATTTGACATAACTACATTGACAAGGCATCGAACAGCGTTTAATTCACTATTTTTTTCTAGAAATAAAGAATTTACTGTCTTTATCCCAATATATGAAAAGGTATACTTGTCTACATCATGTGTGTATATACATTTATTAGATTCTTAATATACAATAAGGGTGGGCTTCCTGGTGTGCCATTGGCTCACCCGTACCAAAAAACATATGGAGTGACCCCCGATCGAGCCTGTCATACGCTGAATACTGATAGTCATACACTGTTACGAATTTGCAGTGTGCTATCATACGCTAAATACTTTAAGTCATACCGTGACGAAATCACAGTGCACTATCATACGCTGAATACTGAAAGTCATAGACCGTTACGAATTTGCAGTGTGCTATCATACGCTAAATACTTTAAGTCA